>JAYDZG010000009.1:7054062-7074905 GCA_034509265.1 Microcambeva bendego | reverse complement strand
TGAACCCAGGTTTAAGGACCTGAAGTGTCTTCCCAAAATAAGAAAGGAGTGAATCCTGGGCTTTATCACACAAACTGATGATGCGAGAGATGCCTGCTAAATCAGAGCCCATAATGAATATGGAGGGGTGTCCACTACAGTTACGAGAAGAGAGAAAACCATGTGATAAGAGAGAAGATGCAAAATCTATTGTATCCCCTGCATTCGAATACCTGAAAATCCCAGCAATCACAAAGGTATCTGTTTTTAAAGCTGAAAAGATACACATTATACAATTAACTTTAAACAAAACCCCCCGTCATTGTACATTTTTATATCTTTTAATAGAAAATGTGATTAATCACGATTAATTACAACAAATTGATCGACAGCCGTATATGTTTGTATGTTCAGGCTTGCTTGATATCGCTTTGTCTGATATCAAAACTTTTATGCAAATGCAAATTTAGCATCTGCCAATACCAATGTAATATTTTTCTGTTAAACAACTAATCAGTAATGGTGGATCTCTCAGTGCACCATAGGTACCCTAGCTATCTAAAAAACAATGCTCAGACTGAGTAATACACACTTTGATGGAATAAATATAGAACTTGCATCACAGTTCTAAACTGCTGTTTTATTTTAACTTTTACACACAGAACAGTTAGTGCTATATAGTGCATGGATGAGCGTGCTCGACAGACATGAAGATTCAATCTGGCGTCTACGCTGTACTGTGACAGAAAAAAATAAAGTATTATGCTTCCGACAAACACTGGATATACACTCTGTTCTGTTCTATAAGTAAGTACATACACAATATTCAATACTGAAGTTACGTATTTATAGTGATTTCTGCAAATACTTACAAGGTGGAAGAACTGCTAAGAGAGAACTTTTTTGCAATTGCTTTGCACAACACACACCGAACAAGGACAATAGGACAGGCTTACACACAAACACCACCACCAACAATAACTATACATCAAACACTAAACTATTCCACACACAATAACACCACAAATCACAAATTTACGGTTCAAAACCTAATTAGAAATCTGCTGCATGTTTTCTTTATTGGTGCATTTTTCAGGATCCGCTGTGATAATTGGTGTTGCCGTTGTCTGAACGCAGTGATTTGATTGGCTGTGCACCGGTCATGGCTCATGACCGATTAGTGATACATTGGGGGGGTTCTTATAGTGAAATGTTTAACTTTCCGATACCCGATCCATTGATATGGGGCAAAACCGATACCAATACCAAATGAATAAAAACTGAATAATTATATGCAATTTGTTATTTAATAGACAAACTGTCCTGTACATTTAATTTCTATATATGTACAATGACATGAACAGGGCTACAGATCATGCTTTGTGAAGCTGTCCTTATATTCCTAATATTGACTCGGTGAGCTATGATTTCCCGGCACATAGAAATAGAACTCACCTAATGACTTCATTTATTCATTCATTCTCATCAACTGCTTTAGCTATAGTAAACACCTTCGATGGAGTAACTAGATACACGTTCAGAACGATAACTTACTTTAATGATCCACACAGGACAGATAAACATTCCTCATACCCAGTTTCAAAAGCCTTTCTTGGCAAAGGTGATTTTACTTTAAGTCTATGTGTTGAACAATACAGTATATAGGACAATGTGTAGTAAATTATACATATTTTTTTTCTTCAGTGCATTCTTTTTATTTTGTCCATGGTCACAGCAGTGTTGAGGTAAGGCAGACTTCACAAAGATTTCAGAAGAAGACTAACCAGGTAAAAGCTTTCATGTTTTCATAGACACTGCATTATTACTAAATAATGAGCATAGGTCACTCTTTTATTATTAAACATGTCTGTGCTCTGTTTAAATTTGTCAAGTTAAGTCAATTTTATGTGGACATTTTCTTAAATCAGCTTTACAGTATTCCAGACACACCGACTGCTGTTGAGCAAGCTGAGGGTGACGGTGGGAATGGAAAAACTCCCTAAAAAATACAGGAAGAATCCTTGAGAGAAACCAGACTCAGCAGGGACCCTCCTTCTCAGGTGGCTTGGAGGAAAATTGTTGACATTTTTAAATGTCTTTTTGTGCTGTGTATGAATCTGTGGGCTTGGTTTTAAATTAACTGAATCACCTTTAATCCTAACGGCTCCTATGAACTTGAGAGTAAAACCTTTTGGAGCTGTGCTTCTGGCAGTCACCCTTGAAGTCAACGTCAAAGAGGAGGTTTCAGACTAAGAGTGATCACAACCTCACCCTTGGGGAATTAGAACTGTGGATTGTATTTCAGTCCTTAAAAAACTTTGAGGGTGTTTTTCACAATGAGACGAATGCTGGGTCAGTCGGCTGCGGGGCTGTCAAGAGATTGGGAAAGGACCGAAGCATGACCAATTACAGATAACCAAGCTTAAGGTTTCCCCTTGCACCTGTTCCAGCTACTGAAGAATCTGTATAGCCATTAACATGGTGCTGTCAGGACAGCCAATCACACATTCACAGAGTTCAGGGTAAGAAAGTGAGTCTGACAGGGATGTAAGGTCTCACCGTGCCTGTCTGACATCCTTGAAGAACAATTGATTTGCAGGAGGTTGCAGGATAAGCTGCTGTCTTAGGTGTTCTGACTTTGTATTATTGGTCACATCACCAGAAGAACTATGGGAGCTGGTGTGTTGTTGGGAAGACTTTAAAGCAAATTAAATTTATGATTAAGGTGAAATATTGGAGCAGGTGGACACACACTGTGTTTGAAAAGGAAATTGTGGTGATCAAACTGGATGTTTAAAAGGAAATGATGATCACCAAGTTGATAAAATCATCGATCTGAACAGTAGCAGCAGATGGAGATTTTTTGTTTGTCATATATGAGGATTTTACCTTATATTGAACACAATCATTGACAATTTACCATGCATGTTTTTGGAATGTGGGAGTAAACGCACGACATGAGGCAGAGGGCGTTGAAGAAAATTGACCCATCTCTGCAGTCACATAGCAATAGCAATCGATCACATAGCAGTGGATCGCTGAATCACAAATTTTAGTAAATCAATTGATGTCAGGGTCAAAAGTTTGCACGCACTTGTATAGCAGGATTTTTAAAGGATTTTGCAAATTTTATAAGGCTGAGTTTCCTAAGTTTAGTGTAGCTTTTCTCTTTTTTTTTATCATTTTCTAACATGACATCTGCCTTCAAAATAATTTAAAATAATATCACGACTGGTATTTCCCTTGGCTATTTTTACCCCATTAGCTTTATAATAATAAGCATAACGGCTCTGTTAGGGTTTTTCCTCCGTTGAAGGCCATAGACATAATATACAGTGTTTCACAATAGTGCTCTACATTGTTGTCCTTCATGAAAGATGTATTTCCTTAAATCTCACTGGACTGCACATAAAGTCTAGTCAGCTTGATCTGTTTCTCTCGGCGGCACACTACAAGGGTATTGCAAAGTCCGGGAACGAGCATGAGGAGAGTGAAAAGAGTAAGTTAGATAAATTCTATTGAAAATGACATTCCTTCAACTTTGTGCACAGTGAAGACCCTTTCCGGGTTCCAGCATGACTTTCTCCCTGCTGTGCATCAAGCAGTTCTCATAAACACATGGTTTGATAAATTAGTGTGAAGGAACAGCAGTGACCGACACAAAGGAGTCTTGACAGTTATTGCATTTGGGTTTGACATAAGAGTCCATCCTCACAGATGCTCCTGTGACTACATGTCCCCATGCTCCTATAGACACGTCTGTGGGAAAGGGGGGGTGTTGTTTTTTTTAGGCTGCTCTCATTTAGGAGTTGCCACAGTGGATTGTAATCTGCATTATTGATTTTAGCATGGTTTTTACATCGAATGCCCTTCTAGATGCAGCCCTCCTATTTATTCGGGCTTGGGACTGGCACTACAATTCACTGGTTTGTGCAGCACAGTGACTAGGATGATTACCAACTGACAGACACTCAGTGCTGGTGTGGAAAAAAAATTAAATAGAAAGAAAGATTAATACACTCCAATGCTTTTGGATTGTGAGGTCTTACAGACCTGTGGTTAGGTGTCCAGATACTTTTGGCCATATCGCACATCAAGCACTTCAGTATACAAGTATGGACAAAGTGACACAGCAGTAGAAGTTAACAAGGATGGGTTAGCTGAGGAGACATCCTTAGTTTCCTTAGCAATAAACTCCTGATGTCCTGTGTTGTTCAGTGCAGTTATGGTGACTGACCATGACAAGTCATTACTGATGTGGAAGCTGCTGTGGACTCTCACAACCTTTTTGCCATTGATGCTAATAGGTTGGTGATATCTGTCTCTCTGTTTTTATCCAGGTTTGTTTGTTCAGGAGTTGGTGTGTTTTTTTTATTATTATTATCATCTTATGTTTTGGTGGAGGTTGTGGTGTACACTACACTGTGTTCAATGATTTCCTCTCATTAAAAACATCACATTTTATTAGAGGTCTGTTAACCGGTAATTGTCAGTTGATAACATTCATTTTCTATTAATAAGAGTGGAATGTTCTGTGCAGGTCACATCTCTAAATGTGTGTTCACAAAGTCACAATGGCACAAAGAGGATGATCAATTAATGATCATTGTCAGGTTTCCTTAGCTAATTTGTAATAAATCAACAACTAAGTGAATAGCGAATTATCTGGGATAGTCATTTTTTCACTCTTTGGAAATTGTATAATGTAGGGCTGCACCATAGTTAAACTAGCGTTCTAAAAAAAAACAAAAAAAACAATGCTCTGACTTATTAAAAATAAGTTGTTCAGATGACACATCTCGCTTTATGGTTAGTCGACCAAAATGTCTACATTCGTGATTTGTGGATGTCGATCAAATGCGATGGACCAATTAGAATTGACTTAAGAGTTGTTTGAGATTTTCTGTGAGAGCTCTGTTGCATTAAGCTCTGTGGCAAAATGGGAAATTATGTAGTTTTTTTTTTTTTCATAACACCAATAGGTTAATTGTTGAGGATGTGAGGGATCTCCAAGCCGGGACGAGAAAGGTTATCTCAGGGAAGCGGTTAATCATTTTTAAAGTGATTTTTTTTTTTTTAATTGTGTTTAAACTGTGTTAGTTGTCACAGTAGTATAGGTTTAAGCAGATATGCCTGTTGTAATTTCTGAATGGCCTTATTTACATTAAGTTTGATTTATATAAGGCTAGGATTACATGGTTTTTTTTTCCTTTCGATGGCCAATTTGGGTCAATATCAGACTGATAACTATACATCGGAATAGATTGGTGAACTCCTAATATAATGATGATATTTGTAAATTACAGCCATTTTTCTAGGAGAATAAATGCTAAGACTCAAAATGATCTATGTATACACGCTTCTGCTTCTGTCAAAGGAACTGCAAGTTTCTGTCGACCCCTGTTCTTGTAAAAGGCGAATATAAGCACTTGCTCAAGTGAGCACAAGCTTCTGCTTCTATCCAGTGGACTTCGAGGAATATATCCAGAAGATTACCAGATGTTGCACTGATATACGGGTAAGGGAGACTACAATAAACCTGCTCCTATCTAGGACACTACAATCTATGTTCCATTTCAGTAGTCTAAAAAGTCAGCAGAAATGTGATGTTCTCTTAACATGATCTGGAGCTTGTATTACTAGAGGCTTTAGACTACATTCTTATCCTTCTTTGTAGAACCTTTCAATGCACTGTCCATTAAAGGCTATTGCTTTGCCCAAGAGACTCCCGCTCCTAATTCTGTATAAGTGACTACACACTATAGTTCGATTATTTGACTACTGACTAGGACATACTGGTCTCCTTTATTTATAATTAGTGTGGTTATAGAGACAGTTTTATTTTTAATTACCAATACAATAAACCCTGCGGGATATTCGCGGGTTACGTTTCAAGAGCATTCGCGAATAGTGAAAAACTTTTAAGCCCACCCACCCGATACTCTGTCCAGTTGAATCGGTTATGGAGTGGCAGCTGTCTTCCTAACCAATCCTGTCTTGCTTGCTGATCCTGGATCCGAGGCAGGAGTTAGAGCTTACAAACTAGAGAGGTATAGTCACTATAAAGCACACTTATTTTGGTAAAAAGGAGGGTTTTCTTTTAAGGGACACTTAAAAATGGTTGTCTAAATTGTTGAGAGTCATGTGTTGTAAATAATGTTTCATTTGTAATAGCACTCCTCTGTTAGTTTCTTTTGACACCTGTTTACTGTACAGTATATATTTTCACACATTAACATAAACTTACATAGTATATTCGAAATTCATCTTGATCTGTTGTGTAGAGCAACTGCCTTTTAATAATCTCTGTGTTGCCCCCGACTCGTATAAGCCTCCTGGTCGTGCTGATGCTTTGGTTAATACAGCAGTTTTGTTAAAGATAAAACTGAGCCCTCTCTGAAGAAACAGAACTTGACATGTTTTTCTTTTCAGTTTAAAACACTTTAGCGCTCTCCATTACATTATTACACCACTTCTCACAGACAGGCTGTTGATGTTACCCATATATGTACATACTGTCATTCATCAAGTGTGATTTCTTTCTGGAATAAGTAGGCGAAGTACACTGTAATTTTGTTGTCTAAAATTACAATAAAAAGCACGGGTACTCACTAATAAAGATTATTTTTTACTGAAGATTATTATTACTACAGAGCATTTATAGCTCACCAGGTGACACCAATGGTGGGTGTTTGTGTGGGAACACTTGCGATAGCACTACACGTGGTGAACTCTTATGATGCTGGAATCAATAACGCTTCCGGATTGGCTACCTTCAATCCTCCTGCCTCTGTGTACACTACTGTACTGGTGCATGTACCCAATTTCGAGCCTCTTTTTTTCCACAGTCGATTTTATATGGAAATTAAGCTGAATTTATGTAAAAATGTATGTTACAAAATTTGTAAATTATGTTCTTGTAGTATTAAAACAATTTTAGTGAAAAGGATTTTAGTGAATTCCACAAATTTGTAGGGGGTTTCCACTAATTAGGTTCCAAGGGAAAAAGTCTGCGGTGGTTCACTGTATACAAATAAATAAATAAATAAATTATAACCAATAATGATCTCATGCTCAAAGTTTTGAGTATGATATTCTTTAAATGAGTGGCTGTATTTTAATGTTTGTTAATTATTCATTAAACTCAAATTTTAATTGCTAGTTATCTCAGGTTTTGGTAAAAAAAAGTGAAGTGTTCAATTCTGCTAAATTATGACTAATTTTGGCACCTATTACAACTATTATGTACTGCAAAGAGACAATGGTTCATGTAATGTTCAGCCAGCTAAACGGCAAGTTAAATTCTAACAAAAGCTACAATAATTCATTTAACCATCAATCAAAACAATTAAAGTTTTGTCATTCAGTGCTTCGTTTATTGCTTGTTAATCCCAGCAGCCTTAGTTAAAATTGATTCCCTTTATGCTAGTTCAGTTTCTTTTCATTAGTTTCTGAAACCACACTGTTTTTCATATTCCCTCGACTTTTAACTTTTGAATTGTGACCCCTTTTTGTTATTTGAGCCCATCAAGAAGAAGACATGAAGATTCAGTTTCTATTCAGAGGGCAACAAGCTATTGAGCTGTTCAGACCTCAAAGATAATGAGGTAATTTTTAGATCTTGCTACACTCAGGTTTTTCTTTCATAATTGTGTAATATTTATTACATTTAAAAAGTACAGCCTCCTTTTGAAGAGTACTACAATCAAATACTTCATAATTCTGCTAAGGAGACAAAAATGCTCCTGTCAATAAGACTATAAATGGACTGGTGTCTACATGCTGCTGTCAAAGAAACTACTGATCCCTGTTCCTGTGAAAGGGGAATACAATCACATGCACATTGGTTTTTTATTATTATTTCTTTGTCATTTACCTTAAACATGTACTAAACCCATCCAGAAGAATTCAATCTCTAACTTCTGTTCCAAGAACAAGCTATTGAGCTGTTCAGACCTTAAAGATAATGAGATTGTTAGCTCTTGATTCTGTCCAGAAGACTATATCCTAAGGCACAGTGCTGTAAAAGTAATCACTCTTTCTAATTGCTCATTATTCTATATTTGTCACACTGCAAATCAGTTAAAGATTCGACAAATTAAACATGAAATTAAAACACGATGGCACATAGAGAAGAGTAAGGTAGGGTAAAGCTGATCTTATAGATGTCACTAGGTGTGAGTGTGAGTGAGTGAATGAATGAGTAAGGGTATCATACCTGGGCAGACTTGTATGCTATGTTTTAAAGCACACGATGTTCTTTGAAGATTATTATAGAAATTGTGACAGTCCATACAAAGAAGTGAAGTTGTTGTTGCCTGGAAATAACATGTTCTTTATTGAACAGATGCAAAAACAGTAAGTATGTTTTAATGAGAGGTTATGAATACACATCTTGAATGGCAAGACTATTAAAGTGCAAACTTATCCTAGATTAAGTAAAAAATAGGATGGTATTTTCTCTTCATTCCCACATCTTTTCATTAGGATTGGAATGAATACATTCCAATTAATAATATTAAGGTTGTGCAAAATATCCTGGGCTTTTCGGGGGAATAAGCGTGGGTCATTACAAAGGGATTAAAATGAAGTGATTAGTTATTCATGGTTTAGTGGTAAAACTAGCATTTGAATGTTCTTATTTCCCCCTCCTTGTAGATCATGGGATCTTTCACTGAGACGATGATGACATGATGCATGGCAAGAAATGGGTTGGAGGAGACATGGGTTGGAGGAGCATGATCAGGACTTTGATGTAATACCCTGGCCACCTAATTCCTCAAAAATGAACGCAGTTAGACCTTGTTTGACAACCTTGATCTATGGATCCTCCCCCACATCCTCTTTAACAACAGCTGTGGGATGCACCAAAGTCAGCATGGCTCCACACCAGGGACTATAATACCGGTTATAATAATGTGACTTGACCGTGAATTAAGGCTGGACTGGCAGGTCCCATTACCTTAAGTGCTTCAGGTACTTTTCTGATAAGCACTAAAACATAATTGAAGTGCTAGTGTATACATAACTATACTACATGATCTATAACTAGTTATTTAGAAGCTACAGTCTGATGATCTGTGGGTGCTTACTGTACATGGTTTAAGAAATCTGATCCTGGATTTCCTTTAAATCCCAGAATTGCTTTTCCTTTGCCCAACATCATTTATTTTCCCTAAATGCTTTGCCCTGATTTGAAATATGCCTGTATGCACAAGCAAGAGGCAAATACACAAAATAGTGTTAAGACATACAGCTGCATTATGATGCAGCTTAAAAAGAAGGATTAGCTTAGTGATGTTTGACTACCGCCTACTACAATACAACAGAATAAGGATGGCTGGAAAGCTTTGCTGTAATATAACTTGAAACAATAAAACAGTGATTTTCATAGCTTGTCACACTTTATCTACAGCGATTCGGTTCCAAACGATATTTTTTCTTTTTTTTTAAAAAAATTGTCTTAAAAAAATGATGCAGCTCCGATAGATCAAAGTAAGATGTGCTGGGTGAAACGACAGATTGTGATCCCGCTGTCTGAGATGTGTCTGGTCTGTTTGAAGCATAATTCCAGAGACACCAACCAGGCTTCTGCCACTTCAAATAAAGCACATGTGATGAGGCCATATGGTCAGCCTTGTGCTGCAACAGCAAATTTGATTCCTCAAGACGAGTAAACAACGGTGCAATATTACTGTGTTTAGTGAATCAGATCACTCACAAATGTAACTTCAAAATTGGGCAACCCGGGTATTAAGGTGCCTGTTAATGCTACCTCTCTATGTGTAAATAACAGATGTGTGACTATCTACAAAGATTATCCTTTTACACTGTTGTTGGGGTTTACATCGGGGCCACTTTTATTGTATTTAGGATGCAGTAACACTAATGCTTTCTTCAAAACTCAAGTTTTATTTGTCACGCACAAAGTCATACATGATACAACTGGCAGTGAAATGTTCAAATCTCCTAGATGTTTGACTTATTTACATTGTCCTTTTACACTACTTGAGTACTAAAGTGACGTTAGTGTAAAAGGACGATCAGTTTCTGTAGATAAAGTTGGACTGAAGGTACCTCACTGGTAAGCGGTGTATTCTTCATGGACCTTTTACATTTGTTTGAATTAAGAATGCAGTTCCTAATGCTACTTCTATATGTGTAAATCCCCTGAATGTGCGACTTGGTCTACAGACAGTGATTGTCCATTGCTTTGAACGTTAGAAGAACTACACAGGTAAGCATTTTTACTCATGAAATTCTACATGAACCTTTTTTAATGTCTTATTTGTATTAAGGATGTTTTACTTAAAGCTACATTTATGTGTAAGTTATATGGATGTGTGACTCTGGAAGTAGAGTGGAAGCACCATATAGGTAAAAAGGGTTGCTCAAGGAATTCTACATGGCTCTTCTTACATTTCTTAATAGCTTTAAGGATACGTTTCCTAATGCTGCCTCTGTATGTAAATTCCACTGATGTGTGACTGTCTTTTTACACTGCTTACAGGTAAACTGGTTACATAAAAAGTTCTACTTGGAGCGTTTTTTTTTTTCTTTTTTTAATTAAGGATGATGTTTTAATTCTGTCATCCTTTGTGTAGGTTGTATTAGCTTGTACAGCCTGTACATCAGTCCTTCCCATGCCAAAAAGGTGTCTTAATGAAAAGAATTGTAGATCTGCAAATACCTCCTAGTGACCTGTTTCATTATTGCACTATTCTTTCAGTGATGCCTAAAATAAGTGTGGGACCTTATAATCCCAAACAAGATGAGATGGAATGACCTATTAAGACCACGATCATGCTAGTAGCAGAAGACAGTGCAAGTGCTAGTGGGGAATGTTCAATTTTAACATAATTAGATGTTTTTGTACCACTTCAACAGACTTACTTGCCACCATGTAGGGTACATTAGACTCCTAATGTAAAAGGATAATGCTGGAAAAGTGTTATTATATGTTTAATATACGTACATTTATCCATTATAAAATACAAAACAGAATGGTTTGGAGGTACGCCTAAGTGTGCCTGTAAAATTAAGGTTATGTTGTAATCAAATGGACCGTAAGTAACAAAAATAAAAGCCAAAATAAGAATGAGTCCCTCTGCACAAAGGGGTTAATGTGACCTTCTCTAAACTTTTGAATGCACATCTCCAACTGTTCAATGTTTCAGTACTTTTTGTACAACTTTGTTCTTTAACAAGGAGCTTAATGGCAAAATTCACAACAGGTGTTTTGTTCATTGAGTCGACCAATACATTTCCTGGTTTAATTAAAATTGTTTTCTAAATGGTCCTCCTCATCATGAGACCAAGACGACACCTAACATTTGATCAGTATTCCCATACTGCTTGAATGACATCATTAATCTAGTCATTGTGCCTCTGCCTGAATAATACATATAAACCCTTTAAAATTGAGTTGAATTTTCATACAGAACAGTTTAATTTAAAGGTCCTAGACCCGACAGGGCAAACTGTAGCCTACTAGAGGTTAAGGTACTGAACTAGTAATCAGAAGGACACTAATTCAAGTCTCACCACTGCCAGGTTGCCACTATTGAGCCCTTGAGCAAGACCCTTAACCCTCAATTGCTAAAACCGCTTACTTTAACTGTAATGTAAGTCGCTTTGGACACGGGCGCCTGCTAAATGCTGAAATTGTAAATCCTAGAGACTACTTAAAATGAAGTGACTTTCTCCAGACTTTAATTCCATAGAAAACCTATGGGATAAGCGGAGTTGCTGTGTAGAGGCTCGTAACTCTGTACCTCAGTACCTCAATGACCTGAGGGTCACATTTTTTTGTTAGGGTATACCCACCATTTTGTTTCAATAAATTGTTTGATAATAAGTAATCACCATTTCATGCTTCTTCTTAAATGCCCCTCTTTCATGATGTATGATATGATATGATATATGATATGATATGATAGGAGCCAATTCCAGGTGGGTGAGAGTGTCACACATAAATATTGGGTTTGCAAATGTTAGCTTTCATGCTGGATACTTTTGTAGAAAAGTGAAAATAATGATGCAATAGTTTATACACTGAATACCTATCCACACTTGGATTAAACCTTATTACACCCATTACCTCACATTCATTACCTCCCAAGGCTTATTAATAAAAACAAGTATTATATTTGTTTTTAAATATTTGTGCTTCGGTGTTCTTTAAGGAATTAGGAAAAGCTTAAGGTGTGTTTCATTTTAATTACAGTAAATGGAAAGACGAGCAGCATTTGATTGCAAATCTCTTTAAAGGCTCTCCTGTGGACTGTAACCTCATTGAATCTAAATGAACATGGGAAAATATTTTTGCAGTTAATGTCCATAGGAATAAAGCAAGTTTATTGGTCATTAAAGCCTGTTAGAAACTGCACTATACACCAATACCCAAAACACTTTGGTTTCCTTCATTTTCCACTTGACTTTCACGCTATTAATATTCATTTACTCAAATTACTAATTTATCTATCACTTTTTATATTTTTGAATGTCTTTGTTTCATCGCTTTGTCAACCCACTGAGTGCCAGAATAAAACAACTTTTATTCTTTATTCCATTTGCTTTGTGTGTGTGTGTGGGGAGGGGTGTGAATAAGCATGGTGCTTAGTTTTAGTGTTAGCAGCCTAATTAAACTCACAGGATTGGCACTTAACCTACGTTCACACCAGCAGCGATTCTTTGCTTTACGTCACCTGGAGTTGCTGTTAGACTTTCACCACTGTGTTTAATTGTAAACCTTTGTTTGGCTTTGTAAACAGGGTTGCCAGAATGTATGGGTGTGTTTAGACTGGTCAGAATATTGTAGTGAAAAAAATGATGTTTGGTCAGCTAATGTTTAGACACCATGCAAGTGAATTCTTTATTTGGTGGAGATTAATGTTGCCGTCTTGACAACTCAACACTATGTGGCTAAAAGTTTACCATTAGCTTGCTGGTCATCCTATAACAAAACAATGGACTTTAAATGGGGTTTATTATGGAAAACTCACTTGGGTCTCTATTGATTATTTAAACCCTCCAAGCATGAAATAAAAATTCTATCCATTTTCTGTCAGTCGGTTAAAATGTCAGGATGAAAGGAATAATTTGCTTAGCCGTGTGATTTCTCCCCCATGAACACGTCACAATGGCCAAGTTTGTATGATTTTTTACATAGAAGCACCCTGGCATCACCCCTCACCAGTCAACACCCACTAGATAAGTTGAAGATCTGCCATTTTGGTCTATCTATTCCAGAATTTTCCTTCTCATGTTGAGTCTGTTCATACAGAACAGGTTTACTCTGATATCAGTCTGCTTTGGGACCAATATTCGACTCATCCCTGAGCTCTCCAGAACACCAGAGGTTACGCACTCTAACCAGCTGGGGAGTGCTTACATGTGGTGTCCAGACTATACAAAGGGCTAAAGGCTAAGCTAAAGCTAACACTGCATTGGCTTTCACTACCCAGCATTTTTCTTGCTAATGTTGCCTTTGGTGAACAAAATGGACGAGATACGACTGCACATCACACACACAGTAAGAGATTTTTATGGAAACATTGCTTAATTATGGTGTCTCTGACAATGCTATATCAAGCTAACCGGACACAACGTATTCCAGGCAGATTGAACAGTGGAAGAATCTGGCAAGACCAGAGGGGCTGGACTGTGTATTTATATTAACCGCTTTTTGCATGAATTTTGTCGCCGTTGGGAAATACTGCCTCTGTTTTCTGTCCTTTTTACATGTGGTAAATGTAATGGGATTGTTGGGGCGTGGCCAACAACACCTTGTTTGCTTAAAAGTGATGCTGCCCTTAAACGGCTCATTCTGAAAGGATAAAGCTAGTAAAATCGGTTTGTGAGAGAACTTCATAAACATGCGTTTTAGAACCCACAGACCTATTCTAACTTGTTTAAAAAGAATATATGTCCTCTTCAAGTATTATAATATAAGGGTTAAATCATAGGCTTTTATGATGATGATGATGATGATTATTATTATTATTATATATAACAAATATGTAAGTGACCCTTACACAAAGATGATGTCACATAAATCATCAAAGATTTTGTCATATTTTCTGAAAATCCAAAATTATTTGTTAACAAATGTAAGCTGAGTGCTCAAAGTAAACCACTGAAATTCCTCCACATTAGTCATGCCAAACAATGTCTATATGAACCTTGCTTTATGCACAGGGTCACAGTCAAGCTTGAACTGAAAAGTGCCTTAAGCACCTAAAACAAAAATCAGGACATGTACTTTAGGGAGATGATGTTTGTTACATACCAACACCAAGACTTATACTTAGCTTTGTTTCTTGCTTATTCATTATATACTAAATTGTTACACTGACAAAAGATTTCACAATATATCAAGTAGCTGAGTAGATTAATTATACATGAAGTTATGGGATCATAAGTATTCTCGGCCATATACGTGTATTGAATTTTGCTTAGCTTTCATTACCCAGCTTTGATCTGCCAAGTGTCTGCCAAGCATAAAATATAATACTAAATTATTTATAAAATAAACAGTGTCTTTAAATTGAAATTTAATTCTATAAATAACACATTTTATAAGGCAGACCAGGGCAAATATCTACTCTTACCAATCCTGATTCACCACATCTTTGCCTTCTATGATCTTATTTCATTTAAATGTATATCTATAGCAAATTAAGGATTTACATCAGATTCAGATTATTGTTGAAATAAACTGATGAGCCAAAACATTAGTACCACCCCCGGAAATGCTTGTGGCTATGCCCATTTTGTCACATTGACATGTTAAGTTTAGAAATATGTATAACATTGAACTGATAATGACAGTTGTTAAATAAAGCCAATATGGACAGGAATTAAAATTTAGGTGGGATTAAGGGGTCAAATGTAATGACCAGAGGACTTGGATGAAGTGTTTCCACATTGAAGCCATGGTGAATGTCTACCAACCATGATCCATGAAACTAAATGTTTTACAGTGGGTGTGTTTGACAATTTAATTTGACCCCATTCCATGTGCACTCCAGAGAAGTAGGCTGTTTGATATCCTTAATGCCTGAATATGCTCACTAGTTAGTCATCTTTAAATTCCAAAAGTATATTGGCTGTAGAATGAGTGAGCTTCAGATGATACTTTAGCCATGACGGCAGTCCCAAAATTCGGTATGGCACAATTACATCTATGGCTGTCAATGATGGGCAAAGAACAGAGCCACGTTTTTAATATAAATAAATTAATATTAATGTTTAATTTGCATAAGTGATGTTCAAGTGCACATGTGGGCTTGTCAGTGATGATTTAAGCGTTTTCAGTACACAGAGGGAGACACATATTTGACGTCCTAATGAATTGTGCTACCTCATCCCATTGGTTTGAATGACATGATTGAATGGCAGTGAAACCTGATGTTGCTGCCGTTAAAGTAGTGCACATGAAAAGCCACTTGAGCAGCTGCCTGTGTGTAGGTACTAAGAGCAAGGTAGCTTGAATGTTTTTGAACCAATATTTTTAATGCTGTTGTTGAGATGTGCCCCAACAAAGTGGACTAAATACTTTTTATGACTCAGGAGCCTGTTTAAGTGGGCAATCAAACCCCTGTCTACCATTAAAATACTCACAGTGGCTTTACAAGCATCACAACTGGTCACCTACCACTTATAATGTGGACATCTGGGTCTACACGCATTGTACAATAATCCACCATACAACTACGTATATTTACACTTTCAGCATTAAGCAGGCACTTTTATCTGAAGCAACTAATGATACAGTGACGCCATTTTATTTTCTGAGTAATTGAGGTTTAAAGACCTTGCTCAAGGGTTGAACCATGACAACCTGGTAGTTGCTGGGCTGGAAACAGCAACCTTTTTCATTAATAGTCCAGTACCTTAATTGGAAGACTACAGCTGCCCACTGCAGGGTCTACCAGTCACAGTTTCAGACTCCTTTGCTTTGTCCCTGTTTCCATGCCATCATCACTTCTCTGATTTGTTTCTTTGTTTATTATAAACTCTTTAATTATCATCTTTTAATTAGTACCATTATTCAAACATTTAATGCCGTTGTGGCAAAACCTCCTCATCAATCCATTGTTTGAGCATTTCTGTCCTTGTTTTCTATATTTTTTGTTTGATTGCATATAGTTTGAGTCTGTTACTTGCATTAACCTTGTATTTTATAGCCTTTGTGCTTGTTTATCGATGCGACAGACTCACATAATAAAGCCTCAACTGCATCTTGTTTCACCTCGCACTGGTATTAAAACCAAGGTCAAAATGTACATACTATAATATGCCCATAACGTAACACACTTTCTTTCTTTATGATTAGATGTTGTAATTTTTTTCTATTTTTAGATAGACCTTTACAACTCTAAGAATACAAGAAAGAAACCTTAAAAGGAACTAAAGTGCATCAAGAAGTATTCTCAACGCTTCACTTTTTCACATTTTGTTTTGTTAGTCTTATTCAAAAATGTCATTATGGGGTTGTGTGTAGAATTTTGATGGAAAAATGAAAGTAATACAAAGTTTTGCAAATTTATTGAGAAAAAAAAATCACATGTATATCAGTATTCACAGTGTTTGCCATGACGCTCAAAATTGAGCCTCAGTACATCCTGTTTCCACTGATCATCCATCAGTTGTTTTGACAAATTGATTGGAGTCCACCAGTGGTAGATATAATCCACCTGTCTATATAAGGTCCCATAGTTAACAGTACATGTGCACAAGGTGATTTCGTAATCAGATCAGCATCGACATCCTCTGAGCACAATGTCCCTCTCCAAAGTCCCCATCAAATCGCCAGCAGACGATGTTGTTGCATCAGTTACAAGGAATTCCATCCTGCACCCAGCCTGACTTAGCAGAGCTGAGATTCAAAATGACGTAAAGTAAAAAGCATAAATAATTTTGAAAATATCTTTCAGAATGAAATATGCTGTAGGGTTCTGGATATTATGAACCCAGATGTATCAGCAGAAATACAACAAACCACAGTAAACTCTTTTATGCCCCAAGAGAGAAAAAGCCATTGGTAAATGGTAGTTGTTTGCAATTTTGGGAAGTGACACGTAATAAGTGACTTCCAAATTATCTTTCAACTGAATAAGCAGAAAATCCCAAAAATGCATGAACAGTTCTTGTGGAGAGTATTTGTAAAAACAGCCACAAAATGCCATGTCATGTATAACTGTAATAACTGTCAGCAAAGAAAAAGAAGCAAACAAGAAAATGGAGCAGAAAAAATCTGACTGCTTTTCAGATAGCAACTGGAATACTGTTACAGCTACCAACACATGTCAATCTTATTCCTTTTAAAATAATCATCAATGTACTACTTTGAAGTGCTTGGCAGTCATTTCATCAGTATCAGACAGCTATCCATCTCCATAAAATGCCTTGCAGCTAATACTGGGAGGATACACCCTAGACATAGGAAGGCATTAAATCTGCTTTCAGATGACATCTCGTGTCATTGAAGGCTCATTGCTTGGTCTCTTCCCTTCTGTACTACATTTACTCATGACGAATTACCTTCACTTTACACTTGGCAATAGAAGTGTGGTATCGTCCTTTGTTGTGTCAGGTGTCAACAACTGTTATTGAAAAATAGATGCATTCCACTTATTTATCAGTAAATTATTGCAGAGAATGTAAGGTCACCTGTCTGAGTTTTGAAATTGAGTTAGGTGTAATTGGGTCACGTAGCAGGCCAAAAAGAGGCCGTTGTAGCCTAGTGGTTAAGGTACTGGACTAGTGAAAGATAGCTGGTTAACAGACTGTAAACTGCAAGTCGAAAATGCAACAATCTGAACTAACGCTGCCTTAATTAATCCAGTTTGATGATCTTTCTTTATAAGTTCTGAGAGAAAAAAACTGCAGTTTAAGCTAGAAAACCCAGCACAGTGTGTGATTTTAAGCAGTTCTGCAATTATAGCATAGCTAATATTTTATTCTCTGTAAAAGCCTGCTTTTAAATCATAGAAATGTTTATGTGCAATCATTACTGCGAATGCTAGGGCAACCGGGTAGTGTGAACAGAGTTCAGGTCTTAATGGTGCTACAAGACTGACCAACACACACAATTGAGTGGGAGCGGAATGGATATGTTTTTTTCAAATCACCAATCAATAGCAACTAGGTTTATTACACAAGCTACACATCTGGCAAGGATTGACCTGCTGTATTCTGTTCAGCTTTCCTCTACTGCACGGTGTGAGTTCACACGGGTGGGTGCTAGTTTGCTGCCCTTCTGGGCAAGTGTGTGCAAGCAACAAAGGAATTATGAAACTACTGCTTAAAATAAAAAGAAACGGAGCAAATGAATAACAAACCATCTTTGCTGTATGCATGTATTATAAATAACATTTGAAACCTAACATGAGTTTAATTTTTTAAACAGATAAGTGCTCAAAGCATGTACATTACACACAGGAGCTATTTGGGGGGGAAAGGGTGAAAATAAAAATAATTAACCACCAGACATGTATTTATTTCAGTGTTGCTCGGCACTTGAATACAAATGTTGTGCAGCATGTCTGCTTTCAACTATATTTACTTTTATGTCACGATGGAGTGCTATCCTGGATCTGGTGTATGCTGGCAGTGCTATAACAGTCCTTAAAGGCCGCCATCAACCGATTCTTCCGATTGTCTTTCTCACAAATGAATGTGCTGCAAGCAATTATATGAAAGACCTTTTTTCAGAACCAGCTCAAGGATTCCAGTCAGTCTGACTTAATACTGGAAACGTCCTCTGCAGCAGTCTGAGATGCTTCCTGCTGGCAGAATGACTAGCCATGTATAAGTTTCACATCTGATTCATGGTGGGGAATGTTGTTGGATTGCATCACGAAAAGCCAATTATCTTTCATTTTCTGATCAGTAAAGACTGGATTGCTACATGTATCCACACAAAGACGACCATTGTTAATTAGTGCTCAGTTTGCATTGTCTGTCTGTCATTAAGCTATTCTACTAAATCCACTATCTATCATGTTTACAGAACCAGTTCTTTCTCCATGTCAACACATCACACCAATGTTACTGCTCATTTTTGTTCCTTACTAAAGCAAGTCAACATTTGCCTGTCTCAAAAAAGCTGCCGAGTTCTTATAAGTTTAGCTTTCTAACAGGTACAGACTTCAAAAAACTTTGTTGCTGTAATGCTTATTGCCACTAGCTTTACTTAAGCTATAAATATGTTTCTTGTAGTCTAGTTTGTTGAGCTTTCTTGTTGTTCTTTGTTTGTTCTGTTTTGTATTATAAAAGACATTTGCCTAGATCTCAGCATGTCTAACACGTCACATATTTTTCTTTTTGTAGAAAATGATCCACTTTAGGGCGGCACGGTGGCTTAGTGGGTGGCACTGTCGCCTCACATTAAGAAGGACCATGATTCGATTCCCGGGTGGTGCGATCTAGGTCCTGTCTGTGCGGAGTTTACATGTTCTCTGAAAAATCTCTTTTAATGTCATTATAAAAAAGTTTTGGAAGTGTAGCCTCAGGTAGCAATGCTTCCACTAAACCATCACATCATCTTTTTCTTTGGAAATCTGATGGTGCTAAATCTAGACTATAGCTCTCTGACAATCAATTTCCGCCTTCCACTCTTATTGTTTCTAATTATAATATAAGAGATTAGATTAAACATAAGATCTGTCATATTTTAACATTTATGTTACTATTTGATCTAGCAGAATGCCGATTATATGTTTATTGTGTGAAACAAGGATTTATATTATTAAATCTATTTGTTAAACCAGTATGCAGTTAAGGATGGTGACCATTATTGAGATAAGATACTTATGTTGTTTGCCATGCTTCTTTAAATGAGCAAACATCAACAGCACTCAGTATTTCATAGAATCCTGCAGACACTGAATCCATACAGGACTGAAATTGATGCTAATGCTTTTAAAGCTTGGCTTTACTGGCCACTGTGGGATTTACATCCACTATCCAACATACATTTCAGAAATTTATAGCCTCATTTCTCAAACAGCAGGCGACTGTGTCTTAGACAAACATTATTTAAGATCATAGTTACCTAAAATGTTTACTATTTATGATAAATCATAAAGCCGATCATTTACATAATCTCAAGTCTAGCCCCTGTTTTGTATAAAACACTTTCTCGTGATGGCTTTTACCCTTAAATGGTTTCATCTGATTAACCTTTACGTTACATTTACAGCATTTAGTGCACTCTTATCTCGAGTGATTTACAGAAGTAACATTTAACATTCGCTTACTCTACCACCAACAGACAACAGTCTAAGACAACACATTAGAACCCCCAAGAGAACAAAACCTTTTGGGATTTTTTTAAATACAGAGTAGTATGTGCATGCTTAGTTTCCACTGAAGAACTTAGTGACCAGGTGAGAGTCCATAGTCATCTTTTGAAGATGGCTGGAGACCCAACTGTTTCAAAAGACAGGGTCAGTTCATTCCACCATATAAGTGCCAATACAGAAAAGACGTTTGATGCCTCTTGAATTCGGATTGATGGATCCGCTACATGATGACTTTTTCTTTTATACTGTTCTACCAGATTACGTCTGAAACTTTTCACCTGGGGAGCTTTTGTCTAAAACTTTTTTACCTGATGAACTTTAGTCTGAAAGTGTTTCATCTGTATGAATGAGATTTGAGTCACAATATCCATTGGTAACCATTGTTGTTACAGGGTTTTTTTACTGGCAAAGCATGACTTAAGCAGTTTAAGGTTAAGGTGATGATGATGATGATGATTATCCGATTAGTCGCAGCCGATCCATGAAGTATTTCGGCAATGATAGTGGAGTAGTTTGCCATTGCTTTCTCCACCCCTCCCCATTTATCTGGGC
>JAYDZG010000009.1:6976660-6994645 GCA_034509265.1 Microcambeva bendego | reverse complement strand
CTTTATACCTCGGTATAATTTATAGTGTCCAGAATTCTTTTGCATTGAGACCCTACTATGCCAATATAATAACACCAACCAACACAAAAATTATGAACACTAGTAGAGCATGTAAAGGAACATGTGATCAGTTATGCTTCACTTTTTCTGTCTGTTAGGTTTTTTCCAGAGTAGTCTGATTTTCTCCCAAAGGAATATGAAAATTGGCTTCTCTAAATTGACCATTTTAAGTAATATTTGACCCAGTGTGACCTGACCAGGATAAGGTGGAGTAAGAACTGATTTTAGCAAAGGAACTAATAATCCTAATGCTGATGGGCTCTTTTTGGTACATTTTAATGACTTTGCTGTGAGAAAAATGATCCGGGTCAGTAAGACATAGATTGGTCAGGAGTGAATAAAATGTAATATTTGCTCACATTGCAAATGTGTTTGCTGGCTCAGGTAAAGTGATGAAGCCTCCTGCTGACATACCAAAGATTTAGACAGGGTGTGTGTGCGCGTATGTGTTTGGCTGGATAGAAGTGGGATTTTTGTTGCAATTAGCCAGAAGAGCCTAGTGTGCACAAACAAACAAGATGGGGTTTAAAAATATTCAATCTTATTTCACTTACAGACATGTAGAAAATCTAGAAGAAAATGTCCTTATTTTGTTTTTTAAAGATTAAAATAAATGAAAAAGATCTTAGATTCTTTAGAAAGAAAACATTTCAGACACCTAGAAATTTGTCTCACCTTACCAAGTCTCAGAATGTTGTTAATTTATCAGGCAGGTTAAAATTCACTTCAGATGGCAAAGTTCTTTTTATTATTTATCTTTACTAAAGAGCAGTTAAAAAGAGAGTTAAATAGCACACAAACCCTGACCAGTATAAAAATATTATTTATTATTTATTTATTTACTTGTTAAATTTATGAGAGGACAGGTAATTACTGGGTATGCAAGATTCATCACTTCACAAGTCAAATTATAAAACGCATCACAGAGACGAACATGCAAAGAAATGACCCAGACTGCTCCATCTGGGAACTTAACCTTGTTGCGACAGTATTACCCACCAAGCCACCGTGCCACCCAAGAGGTTAAGTAAAGTAATATTTAAATAATAATAATAATATAATAAAATAATAATGTTAAGTGTAAACAAGTATTAATATTTATCTCGTAAAAGGTAAAGTGGGTTATCATGAGTAAAACTAATGTTAATACTAACAATTAAGTTTTAAGTTTAAATTAAGGAAGCTGTGGGCACTTTCACATCAACCTGATCTAAGGAACTGGATCCTTAACAAGAATCATTTTTAAAACTGCCAAAAGAAGCTGTTAAACTCTCAACTAGGGATGTAACGTGAAGTTCAACTCACAAGTTCACAATTTTATTTCTGTTTTTTTAATGAAATCGAAGACAAATTATGAAATTATGAAGTTTCCTTTTATTATTTACTTGTAATTATCTGTTATCTAATTAATGACCTCTATATAAAAAAGCTCAAGGGTACCCAAAGCATTGGTTTCTTTTGGAGTCCAAAGACATGCAAGTGAGGTAAATTAGAGATACAAATTGTCCTTGACTGTGTTTAATATTAAAAACTTGAACTGATGAACCATAGTAATGTGTAACCAGTCTATCGAAATTCTTAACCCCATTCGATTTAAAATTTGGTGTTACTACCAATCGGCTTGGCACCAGCGGGCATAATTGGCAATACCTGTAGCAGCCACTAATTGGCTTCCTTGTTTGTCTGAGGGCTGGAGGACCCTGATTAACAGATAGAGGCATCTGTGCGTGGGTAGATAAAAGGTATGCTAGGGAACAATGCATAAATAAATGGGGAAAAATGATAATGTCTGAAATGTCTGAAAACTGCTGTAAATCACTGCAATGCCAAGGTTATTTAAAACGTTTTGAAGTTTTGAAAAAAAAAATCACTTAACTGAATGGTTAAGAAACTTGGAGGACATTTAGAATTTAGAACTTATAACTTGGCTCATTATGTCATTAATGCTCTTCAAGACTCCATCGAAGTAATGGGATGTTGAAATACTTTTTCATTTTTAGTTGCTATAGCAGCAGTGAAAGAAAATCTAAGGAGATAAAAAAGCATGAAAAATTAACCTTCTATGGAATGAATAATATATTGTATTGACTTATTTCAAGTGTCAACATTTTTTTGCCTTTAGCTTAGAGGATGATGATGATTATTGTTTTACCACTTTATCCTGATTAGGGTTACAGTGGGTTTCGTTCCAAAATTACTGGGACAGGATGCCAACCCAATGAAAGCCCTGCCATCCCTTTCCTTCAAATACAGCTAGTTGTGTAAGTGTGTAGCTATTCAGATCCCAGAAATAGTGGTCTAGAAAAAATTACTGTTCTTCTGACTGCTGGCCATTATTGTGCTACCATAGCTTAAACTGATTAGTCCACATGGCTGAATAAGCCTGTCTGTCAATAAAATAAACACGGCAGCTGCAGCTACTGATCAACTACAGAACTGAATCAGAAAAAAATAAATGAAAACACAAGAAGTTGTAAAAAGACTGTGTGAGGAACCAGTAAAGAATGGACGAAGGACAAAGCTACAGGTGTACTAAATCCATCACAAACAAATCCCTGTTTGAAATTGAAAAACGACACCTTTAAGTGCTGGATTACTTAAGAACCTCCGTTTAATACGCTCTAAACGTGTGTGTGTGTGTGTGTGTGTTGACCTCCGGGTGCCCATTCATCCAGGTTTTACCAGGCTTCCAAAAAGCTCCAGTGGACTGCACAGTCGATAAAACCCAGATCAAAGAGTAGCTATAAATCTCATTTTGATGGCATGGTGCAGAATCGTAAACACAGCTATAAAACCGCACTGCAGCCATGGTAATCATGACCCTGTAAGGATCTGATCTAGTGATCACATGAAGAAATAAAACACAAATCTCGGCATTTTCATGTGAACGAAATTTACATAAACAAGCAATTGAGAAGTCCTCAGCAGTAAGGTGGCACAGCTTACAGAGGGTAACATGCAGCAACATGTTGGGTGTAAATTGAGTATTCATTGATGTGTGTTTCCAGTGTTTTTTCTTTTATTGAGAACAAAATGACATTAGTGGGATGACATCAGTTATGATTTCTAAGTTGAATATTCTTTAATTGAGATTATTTGTACATATTCAAATAATTGTCCAACCATAAATTGGAACATGTCACATTGGGTGATTAAGTAAGAATTGATGAGTAAAATGGTCTTTGTATTCATTCTAAGTAAAATTCATAAAAAGTCAAGTGAATACTTTTTGAACTAACTTTATTTACAGGAAATATTTATCACAAGTCACATTTTTTCAAATGTAGATATTTGAAATAAATTAATCTACTCTGTATATTGCAAAAACCATCAAACTGTGATAATGATTCTAATTGATGGATAATTATGCTAGACAGTCAAAGTAAATGTATGTGTTGATAAATTTGAGAGCAGGACTGAAGATAATAGAGCCGGTACAATCTGCTAAAAGCTTTTCCTTTCATTGCTCAAACTGACAGCAGGTTAACAAATAGTGTCAACGCATGCCCAAATGTGTTATGCTTTAATAAATCTTAAAATGTGCCACTAAAAAGTTTATGAAACATAATTACTGCAGTCACTTGATCATTTCTCAAAGGCTGTACAGCTTTAAAGACACAAAAGAAAGATTTATTAATAAATTATGGTCTAAATAGGTAGACAGGTCAAGAGGTCCGAGTCCTATACTTTGAGAATCCGTAATGCTGCCACCTTTTGGAAGAGAATTTTACTTAGTACATTTTATTTCAGGAGGTTTAACTTGATAAGATCACTTTTTCACCTTACATTGCAATTCATTTTTCTCAACAGTGTCCCAGTTTTAAAAAAGATTTTGGTTTATGTGCTTAGCCACTGATGCACTATTGCTTTTATGTAATCGATGAAAACCTCTAAAGTGTCTTTGAGCAGCCAAAAAGGTGGAAATCAGTCACAGCTAAATCCGGACTATAAGCTCTCTCAGACAAAAGAAATTACTAAAAAAAAGTTTAAAAGTGTGAAACCTTTCCAAAGATTCCTGTGATAATGGAATATAAATGTTTTTTCACTGTTTTGAACTACATATTTTGGATATCTAGTTTCCTTTTTTTATTGCAAATTGTCAGTACTTGACCTATTTTTTTTAAAAAAAAGCTCTGCTTGATGTCAGTGCTGAAGCTTTTCAAGACGTCTGCTCTCAGATGATTTTCCAGACCAAACAAAGGAGTGTGTGTCAGTCATGGTGTTGTTTCCGTTTAAGGTGATTACATTATATATTATTATATATACATTGATTACATTATATATTATTCCTGAATTAAGAAGGCTGCTCAACACTTGACCTGCTTTGTACTTGACAAGCTTCGAACAAATCAAGGTCACTACGGTACTTTCCATAGACATCTGTACTGTAAATTTTCATAGGCAATATTGTTAATAATTTGATTCTTACTACAATTAAAAGAGTAGAACTTATTTGATCTATTTGCTGAACGCTGAGAACTCAAACAGGGAAAAAATGCATCACAAATGGGAATTCCTGTACTTATTAATGCACTTCTACTTGGATTGCTACTCTCTGACATACTAATTAGTGGCTAACATTCAGTTTGAAACGCTGCCCAATAAGTGGATTTACATTTCACATTTACATTTTTGGCATTTAGCAGACTTAAGACCAAAGTGACTTGCATTACACTTACAGATAACTGTTTAACAATTAAGGGATAAAAGCCATGTTCAAAGACCAAACAGCAGCAACCTGGCAGTGGTGGAGTTTGAACCAGAATCTTTTGGATTACTAGTCCAGTACCTTAACCTCTAGGCTATGGCTGGTCCCAAACTGCAGGTGGATATTCCACTATAAATATAAAATGTAATTAACATTCATACACATTGGAACAAAACATGCATGTTTGTTTGTATTTACAAGGTCAGTAATGGTGAATAAGAGGATAAAACATAAAAACAACATCACTTGAAAGGACTAGAGTTGAAATCCAGGCTCTGCTAAGAAGTCATTGTTGTGCACAAGGCTCTTAATTACAATACAGGCACTAAAAACTATTTTAACCATTTATTCCTGTTATATGACTATGTTGAGTCAAAATGAAGCAACTTGTGATATTAGAGCATCACTTAATTAAAAAATAACTTAATTTTTATTAGTAATTTCTTGTACCATGTCTGTTATCGCTCTAGATTTTTGGAGAAAGTGCAATTTCTAGGCAAACCACTGTAATAGCAACTGAAGGTGGTGTTGTCTTGGCACAATAAATTAGCTTCAAAGCCAACTGTTTGTTTTACAGATGTATGGCCAGAGTGTTCCAAAGAATGGGGCAACATATAGAAGGGGGCATAGGCCCTGGGTGAAAACTATGTATTTTAATTTTCAGCTAACGCTTCCTTAACTGAATATGTGCCAACATAAATGCTTGCACTCAGGCACAAAACAACTCCAACTGCTATTTCTATTTAATCACCTTTTGTACCAATACCTGACTGTCACTGCTACAGAAAATTTCCCAGTTTGGTTGGTTAAGATGGTTAAATATTATCCAAAAGTCATAAAAATAAGTTGCCACGAAGTAGAAAGTATTTTTTATATTAGCATGAGTTTAAAGTCTGCCATAACAAAAGATATTTATAATTTGTAGCTCTAATTAATGCTTATTTATGTGGACAGAAAAAGAAGAAACGGTGACTTCATTAATTTACGCCACTTCATTAAAGAGACCACTGTTAAGTGTTTTTAAAAAGTCAAACTTGCACTTCACCTGAATAAATCTGAAAATGTTTGAGAATGCCATATAAGAATTCTCTGCATTAATAAATAAAGTTTCCAATATTGTATGTAATCCAATAGAAAGAGAGAGAGAGAGAGAGAGACTTGTTCAATTAACAATTAACTGTCTTTTGCAGTTGTGCTTCTAAAAATGGAGAACACGTGAAAGACTGTAATTACGCTAATGCACTTCATGTACAAAAACACCTACTATAGCAGATGTGTTAATTCCAAATGATTAAAAACCCAACTATGGTAATGAGTACTTTGTTTTTGAACAAATAGAGTGCACCATGACTCTTCAGAAATGAAGAGGCTAAATCCAAACTAGGCTAAATCCAGGATGCTGCACTGTAAACCACAACAACAAAGATTGATTTTTAAAACGAAGGGAACTGCTGTAACTAGGCCGCGGTCTTATAAGTCAGGTTATTCAAATGAGCTATCTAGGTAGCGATTAGATCATGTTTCATTATCATTAGCATAGTGGCATTAAAAACAATGGAATGAGCTGGCTACTAAAGCGCTTAAACTGCACTGACGAGTCTGAAATGACAAATAAATACACTCGTACTCCTTTAAACATGTTAAACATCAAAAATAATTTATTAACATATGAAAACGTTTTACGCCCCGCATTGGCCGCCATGTTGTGTCTTTCATGAATGACAGAGCATCCGATGCTGACTCGTTCTATGCTAATTGCAATAATATTTGAAGGTGACTTAGTAGGCAGGATTATAAGGTATCTAGGTTTTGGAACGGCCTCCTTCTTGAGAGCGTGTACAGGATGACGTAAAATGCTGTCTAGGTTTTCTAACACACCCAAAGTGTGTACTTCTGAAATACTATTAACATTGATAGTATATAACAAGACACAAAAATTCAACCACTTTTGAGTCCGTTATTTATTATAAATCACTGCTAAAATTTATTTTTTGTGCTTCTTCATAAGCAGAGTTTGAAGTGGAGTGTAGAGCTCCAAATGATTGCCTAATGTTCACTAAGCTGCTGCTGTCCCTGCTGCTCTCAAGTCATCCTAAGAGGACTTCGAGTATTCATTAATGTGATTGCAGTAGAACTATTGTTCTCCGTTATTCTTTTTTGTCTTTCGGCTTTCCTCGTCCACAATTTTGGAAATATCAACGTTCTTACGCTAAGATGTCCGACCCATATGGGAATGGACTGCTTACATATGGATAAGAATGGATTACAATTCTTTTCCCTTGGACTCCTATTTTTTGAGATATCGAACTCCTTCAAACTCCAAATTGTCCAGCCCGTTCATAAACACGCGGTTTGTAAATATTTTTAGGATTTTGCCTATCCGGTGACCTCCCATGCCCATTTTCCAGCCCCATTCACTTCCATTAATTTTTGCACTTAGGTGACACTGTTAATAAATCGACTTCAAAGCCAGCCATGGCTTTTACAAATGTACAGTCAACAAATTCCTAAGAATGTCCATGAGCCAACATATCGAAGAGGGTCTACGTCCCTTGCCTTGGGTAATGCATATATATATATATATGTATATATATAACCCCATTATCATATATCGCATTAGATTCATCCCTAAATATAATATAAGAATATTGAATAAAATTGAATGAATAGTAATAAAACTGGAGCTAATCTTTTTGAGGCCGGGCAGGAAACATATTCTTGCTTTCCTACAACCAACTGCTGACCATAGCGACTAATTCTGTTAGCCTGAAAGGTTAATGGCACCGTATTTCTGAGGCTACACTTCCTGCTCTGGGCAGTAATCTGTGCATCTGGCTATAAGCAGGGTGAGTGATTTAGTCACAGTCACTCTGTTTTTCTTTTTTCAACTCCTGACAGAACTCCATCATGCACAGATGTGCAATATATTGTTCGTTAATTGGTAAAGCCATAATGTTTTACCAAAGGCAGCAATGTGTAATTTAATTATTCCATAAATGTTTTTATTGTTTGCTTGTTGACTATGTTGGGTCACAATGTATCACATGGAACTTAATTTGTATTACTAATTATATGTAATCACCGTTTGTAGTTATAAACGGCACTGTCTTTGCCTAGATTGTTGGAAAAACTAAGTCACCACAAGCTAATAAATAAATAAATAAAGGTCCTGTAAAAAAACAAGTTTACCGTGAAGTACTGAGTAGAGTGAGTAAAGCAAGCACTCGTTTTTTCCAACTCCTCTCAGGAATCCCTAATGCACAGCTGTGCAATATATTGTTCGTTAATCGGTAAAGCCATAACATTTTACCAAAGGCGGCAATATGCAAATTAGTCATCTAATTATTCTATAAATGTTTTTTATTGTTTCCTTGTTGGCAACCAGACCAATTGTTTCCCCTCATGTGGAATAAATTAAGTCATGTATTTAATCCAAACAAACAAAGCTTTGTTGTAATCTTTAGCTGCCCCACCAAAAATGATTCATCCTGCATGGCAAATCATAAATATAATAAATCAGTGCAATTTTGCTTGTTTAGGGTCACTGTGGCATGAGTGCAGCCCAACATGGGTTTTGGAGAGCTGGGTTTAATACTTACTTTTAGTTCTGTTGGTGTATCTTGTTCAAGTTAGTCTTGTTACTGTCTAGGTCCCAGTACCACAATAACCATAAACATGATGAATTGTATTTAGTTTATTTAGTGCGAATACTTTAAAATGATCAGTCACTAGAGGACACCAAATTGAAGATGGGGTAGTGAAATAAACTACTGTATTAGGGCTTATCTTTTATGTATCTAAATAATGAATACCCTTTTATTTCTGAGGTAGGTACAAAATATACAAAACTAGGCAACCCAACAAGTGACATCAACCAGGCAAATGGAATTGGCGCCAGTGCCCTCTGCTGTTTAAAGTGAATATCTCAATAACTGATTTTACCAGTGACATACCAGGTCTGCTATGAATAAAAAGTTGTTGAACTCTAAGTGCCATTGTCTCCAGTCAAGCAAACCTTCTCTTATCATGTTTACCATGTGCTGTTCCAAAATCATGACCTTGCAGAAATCCAACATCCTAAATGCTTTACTTCCAAAAAGTACAAAGTACAAGTATTTTTCTTTGGACTTTTAACATAATGTTTTACACAGCTTGGTTACATTACTGACAGGACAGATTACACTGGTTACATAAGATTGTTTGACAGTATTGTATCTGAAGTTCACCTCACTTAGGTCTTTTGACTAAAAACTGGATTGCACGGTCATGAAACCCAGGCCCTTCTTGCTGTGAGGCGACTTCACTACAGTGCTATCGTGCTGCCGAAGGCTTCTGCAACTTACGATTATTCAAACAAACTCGAATGTCACTCTTGGGCAATTTATAGACGATTTACTTTATTCCAAAATTCTGACATGGCTTAAATGCTTTATTTCACGCTATGTTAAACTTTAATTTGCCAATTAAGCATGCCAGAGCATTTTCACCAACCTGGTATTTTGCCTTGTGTCCTCTTTCAACAGTTTAACCAAATCTGCATTAATTTCTCTAAGGGATGAAGGGGAAAATCCAGAGAGGCTGCAGGTGACATTAATTATGGCAGCGAGAACAAAACCAGGAACAAGGCCTAATGATTTATTATTGCAGACAGGGAGAACTAATGAAGGTGATAATTTAATTACAAAAAGAAGACAGGAGAAAATGTATACATCTATTACCAACATGGCACTGTTGCTTGTAAACTGTTGGATTTCAATCAATAAAGACTGAAACAATGACAAAGCAAAATGAGAATCAAATAATGATTCATCTATTAATACAACAAAGGTCCAAACGTATGGAGACACCTGACCATGAGCTTGCAGTGTTAAAGGCAGAGGTGGTTTTAACATTTAGAATGTACATTTTAATTTGTGGCTGGTCTAACTAAACAAGCTATGTCATAATTAGCAGAGATTCTGTCTGACGATGCTTGTGTGGGTATGATAACGCTTCAGGACAAAGGTAACAGTGATTGATGTTTAATAACCACACTTTTATAAAATTATAAAATATTGATAATGTTAAATGCCCAGCAGCATTTAATATGCAGACTCCATACAGAAACTACAGCTTTTGTTCCTGGTAAAATAATTTTGTCTAAGCGCTGATGTACCGGATAAAGTATAGCCTGTAAAACAAAACTGTAAAACACAATAAGTGAAATTTGTAAATAAAATAACTGCATTTGCACATTTGAATGGCAGGGTTTTTATAAACGTATTTGAACACTTGAGGTGTATTTGAAAACCTAGTGAACTACCTTTCTTTCCTACTGCCTACATTTGCAAGTTATTCAGATGCAGTACTAAGACAGCGATTACATCTTATTTTCTCTTAATAAGCTAACATAGTTAGCCACACGCCATTCAAATCAACAGTATGAGGTGGCACACCATGCTAGCATGTCAACTAACATATCTCTCCATGTACCAAAATGGTTAAATTGTCACTGAAGACCCTGAATTAGCAAATTAATTCCCAATTTGTTCTGACGTTCGAGCTTGCTATTATAGAAGAGATGTTGTGACGCACTGAATGCTGGGATTAAATTTACTGTTGTGGAAACATTGAATGGTTCCTTGTTATTCAGTCAAAATACTGTTCAAATTTAAAGTCCTAGCAGCATTTTGAGGGGTCTACAAATTCACACAGCCATCTTCTCTGAAGTGTGCATAGGATGATGTAAAGTCCTGTCTATGTGGATAGCTTCCTAGGTTTTCACACCTTCAGTTTGTGCATCCACACTATAGGATGAGTGTAGTTTTGAAACCTCAAAGTCAAACTACAATAAACATCCAAGTAATTTCCCCATTAAGAAGGATTTGGTATGAATTCATCTGGCATCTCAGTAGTACTTATGCCTCCTGGCAAACAACACCAGTTGTGAGCTTGAGTGTGAAGAATAAATGTGATGATTTGGACACAGTAAGGCAAAAATGCTGAACAAAAGACACTGTATTAAAAATCTAAAATCTAAAAGCTATCTCATTGCTACTAGCCCAGACCTAACTGAATAACAAATCACAATATGTGCAAGTCAACATATGCCACACAGCAAAGTGTGAAGCTATTATCTTTTCTCAGATTAAACACTTTGATTTGAACTGCTTTTTTGGTAGATGAGACAGTGGTAGTCTAGAGGGTCATGCTTTGGGTTGTCAGTTGTCTGTTAAAATCCAGACTATGCAGCCACTGTTAGGTCTATGAGCAAGGCCCCTAACTCTGTTTGTCTGACTACAATGGTTGACCCTACTCCATGAGTTTTATTTGGAAGATTTCCTCTCTGCCATGCCATTCCTCTAATCCTTTCTCTGCCATGCAATCACTGTTGGGCCATTAAGCAAGGCCCTTAACTCTCTCTGCTCCAGAGTCGCCATACAATGGTTGACCCTGCACGCTGACCCCAACTTCCATAAAGCTGCAGACAGATATTTTTTTGTACTTTACATCTTTATATGTTTAAATGACAAATAAGGGCTTTTTATTTTATTCTAATTTTGAGCCTAACAGGACCGGCACACCAAGTCCAGCTGGTGGAGTGGGTTCAGTAACGTAACATGATTCCAGAGGATCTGAGGTGTGGAAAGCTCTGATGCTTTTACAGCATTATTCACAGGCACCTTAATATCTGCTAAAAAAGGGTCCTTGCACACCATTTGAAGATGCCACCCACATGGCCTGGTCATTCTACCTTAGCATACAAGTAGGCAAATTAGTGTCAGGTAGATGGCTCTTCAGCAGTGAAGAGCTAGCTGAATATCTCGCTGCTCCTCCTGGGCACTCTACTTGACTGTGGTGATAAATTTTGATAATTATATAATGTACCTGCCTCACAGATTAAAAGCTTATGTTGTATCATGCATTCACAAAATTACTACTTAATCACAATGTGGTTCACAACATGATTTTGAGTCACTGAAATATCCAGATATTTAGCATGCTAGCTTGCTGCAAGCGATCAGTTTGGGGAGCCCCATGAATTGAGCCCTTGAGCAGGTCACACAAAGCAATCGAGAACCAACTTTTGAGCCCCAAGTGACAATAGATTTGCCTTCAAGGTAGCTCAACTAGAAGCGACCTAGTGGCAAAGAAACATGGTGTAGTGTGAACTAAAGACACATACAAACCGTTACTGTATTGCCAATGTGTATTTAAAATCCAACTAATCAAAGTCACAATCCACAAGCATTAAAATGAATCATTTTGGTCTCGCAAACAGAACTGTTAAAGACTTTTAAAGCTGGTAAAGACTTCCAACCTCACAGTGGTTCTTAACACTTCAAATTCAACAGTATGTAGACACTTGACTATGAACTTGGTAAACATCAACCCCTATTATTAACTGCCTTGCACTGGGGGCAGTGAAGCCATCTGTGAGGACATAGCCATACCCCACATCTGTCATAGCCCTTAATTAGTTTAACAACAGTGCCCCTAGCGCCAGTTCTTGCATCATCATTGACTGCAAACCAGGCCTTTCAAATCCAATATCAGTTAAAGTTCCTTGAAGTGGTAAGTTTAGGGTTGTAGTGTTGGTTTCCACACACTATTGGTCATTTAGTGCATTCATTTGCATATGTGAACACTTTGAGGCTTTTTATTAATACGAATGAAAACTAAAGGAAAGGATGAAGAACTGCATTGAAACTAGTGGCACATTTGCCTGAGCCAGAGCTGACTTAATTTAAGTACATACTTCTCTGTCTCTAATGCCCTACAGAGGTCGTAAGTTATTTATTCCTTTTATGTTTCCTTGTTTGATTTAATTGCATATGCATTCATAACTAATTGGAAGGAATAGGTTTGGAGAGAGAGGGGGGGGGGTAAGATGAACAACATGGCAGAATGAAGGACAGTCTAAAGAGCAAACAAATTGAGAGATTTTTTTAACGTCAACAGGACATTCAGTAAATCAACCAGCGGTGTTGTGTACATGCCATGGGGCATCCTTTTCTACCTGGCTGCTACAGTGACCTGCCATCAAGTAAATTACAGGAGACAATAAAAGCACGGCTGTAAAATAGCTCTTGTCCAAGGCATTCAGCCTGCCACCAGCACACAAAGGGACTTCAAGGTTATCGCTTTGAGCAGTGTACAATACTAAGCTGTACATCACTGTTCACCAGCAAAGCTCTCTCCGACTGTCAGCTCTTTGCTTTCTTCATAAGTTAATATTTATTCACATCACGACTATTTTAGCTCATTTTAGTGTCAAGAACACCACTTAGAAGAAACATGTCTTCTAAAAGAAATAAATATGGAAAGTGCATTTCCAAAATAAACATGCTTAAGCATGTTTACATGAATGATCAATGATTTTCTTTTCCACCTGATCTCTCTTCCTCTAAAACCTTTTGTCCCTCTCAAAATATTGAGCTTCAGGCTATAATAATATCCATGGTGAGTACAAAGCTGACCACAATACCAGCAAAACATGCCTTCTGGCTAAAAAGCAAAAATATATAAGTCACAATTGGTGCAAGACGTGAAAATCATGATCCCTGGATTTGCAGTTCGCTGACACATTGGGTAGCACTGTTGTCTCACAGCAAGAAGCGCCTGAGTTCGATTCCCTGGGTGGGCGGTAAGGGTCCAAGGTTTCTGTGTGGAGTTTGTGTTCTTCCTGTGTCTGTGGGTCTCCTTTGGGTGCTCCAGTTTCCTCCCACAGTTCGAAGACCCAAAAGTAGTTGAATTGGGGATACAAAATTGTTTATGACTGTCATTGATATTTCCTTGAACTGATTAATCTTGTTACTACAGTCTGGAAAAACCAAAAGTGTAAAACAGGACCTTAAAATCCGAGTAAATAATAAATTAAGTGATTGAAAAAGGCATTTCACCATTCTTACAACCTTTTCAATGCTGGTTAATTGAAACTTGCTTTCTTAATTAATGTCCTAATAGTTAATATGACATTTTAAAGTCGTGTGTTACTACCTGATTATCTTCATTCCTTTGAGAATATTCTCATCTCCAAATTCATTATGATACAATCTGAGCACATCTTCTTTACCATATGTGCTGTACATTAATATGAGATAAAGAAGTCCAACTTTTCACGGGTTTATAATATTCACTATGGCTTTCAATGACAGTCCAAATACACTTTATTCCAAGCGTCATTAATTCTCTGGCATCCCATACGAGTTGTTTATTGTATTTACACAATATGGAACACAAATCCTCAAAGCCTGCTGTTCACATTACATTCTCAATCGTATACAAATGATGTATCTCCTTTTGAGTGAGATAATGTGCTATCTGTAGTTCATTGTTTCCTTCAATACTTATAAAAATAAAATACAAAAATATCCATGACACATGGATAAAATTCAGCTGCTGGCGGTCCAACAATGTTTGACCAGCTCATACAATTTTAGAGGGTGAACCAAAGAATTACAATAAAATTGACCAATCATCATCAATGGACAGGCGAGGAGATCCACTAGTGTTTTATATAATTCTTAGCTGTGGTTTCCACACAGAAATATTAACTTAGTCACACATGTTAGTTTTGCTTTACATATGGCTGTTTTAAGTTAACAAATGTATGGTAAGCAAAGACAATTACTTTAACAGCCTGTACTATTTATTTAAGTTTAAGAGAACAGAATGAAACAGTGGGTGCATTGTTCTGTTTATATTGCTTGTATGATATGAAGCAATTATTTTGAAGCTGGATTTGAATTTAGTTTAAGAAATCAGCTGTTATGTTTAAGCTGAATGCATTTCACAGCAGAAATATATTTACAAAAATATTCTTCATTTCACTGTACTCTAAGTACTCTAAGTTCAACCTTGTGCAAAGTTAAACTTTATGCAAGTTAGGAGCTAAGCAATTGGCTTTCACCAACAAAAACTGGGCAAAGTGGTACAGTGGATAGCTCATAGCCTGAAGGTCGTGGGTTCAATTCCCAAAGGAAGCATTTCTATGTGGAGTTTGCATGTTCTCTGCATGAGTTTCTATCAACTATTCTGGTTTACTCCCACAGTCCAAACACATGCAAGTGAAGTGAATTGTTGATACAAAATTGTCATATATATATACTGGCCATTGTCACAATGGGTATGTGGGTAGCACTACCGCCTCACAGCAAGAAGGTTCTGGATTCGATCCCCAGGTGGGGCAGTCCTGGTCCTAGTTTAATTGCCCTGTCTCAATATATTTATAGGAGGAAACATTCTGAACATTTCTAGGCTTTGGAAACTGAAGCTCGTCCACAGGTAACAAATGTTGTGCCAAGAAAACCAGCCTGTTTACAGCATATGGTTTAGGTGAACACATGTTGCAGGTAACAATGTTCCCACCTCAGATGGGGAACTGGGGGAAGGAAAACAGATACTTACTGGCTAGCTTTGCAACATGAGGAAAATGAGCTTGGTGGCATTTACACCAATCCAGCAACCATTTGAGGCAACAACTGTGACCTGACAAACCTTTTTTCTTTGGCCAGGAAATTGTCCAGCTTTAGTTTGTGCTTGTCATTCAATGTTCTCTGTCATGAAATGCACTTTCGCTTAGAGAGATGATACTGGATTCCTTTTTCCCCATTTTTTGAGAGTAAAAGGTCTAAGATTCATCCAATAGTTCTTTTGTTCAAATTCATTGTTGCGTGTATAGAACGACGTCTTTCCTTAATGTTCCATATTATATCCAAGCATGATTTTATTATTTCTTTTGCACAGTTTCACATTATTTCATAACATATGTATTTAATTGCCCCTGTCTCAACATCAGTTATTAGAAAATCAAAAGTCATTATAATATATGTTTTTCCTTTTTTCGTGTGAGTTTCCCTGGTGTTCTTCCAACTGCCAGTTGGTGGAATGGCTACTTTTATTTGCTCATGAGAAGATTCACTTTTTATTTTAGGTACATTTTACTGCCTGTTTAAAAGATAGACTACAAACCTGATAGGATATTGGGGTTACTATGGTGTAATTAGACCCATTAAATCGTTTTCTGAACTTTAGGTCAAATTGATAAACAAAGTAGCTTGTGTTTCTTCAATTTAAAGCCCCTTCTGGAAGTCTCATGAGTGAGGGATAGTGCAGTGAAGACGAGCATTCTTCAAGTTATTTTTCTGAAATAAGCATAGTGTCTTAATGAGGCGTAATCTTCCTTCTGTTGCATGTGGTGTGTGAAATTAATACAGACATTAGTGTGGTATTCATGACAGATTCAGTCAAGGGAGAAAGTCCTGATTCAACACTTTGGAAGTGCCATCATGAAGCTAAACACTGTAAGTATTTAAAACATAAGTTTTTATAATGTTTATATATTTATCTATAGTGTCTAATATATGTTTGCTATGAGTTTTCACAATCCATATATGTCTTCTGTTAATCTCATAAATGGCTCAGGGTATAGAGTGTAAAATCAACACTTCTGTAGGCAGTAACCCAATTGAGCTCCGTTACACCAAGCACACACCCTTAAGAGCCAAATATAACCTTGAATAGTGTTTTTCTTCCCTTCCCTCTTACCCACACACAACCATTATGCTGGCCAGCAAGTCGGCATGCCTGTGTGTTTGGACTATGACAGATATTGCAGGAATTTCTAGAATTATGGTGTTTTGAACTGTGTGGTTATTTCTATGATATGAATTCCAAGGACGTTTTCTCAACTATAACCATCAGAAACAGCCATGATGGCATCAGCTGGCATATATTCTGAATATGAAAAAAAAACCTGAATGAAGGAAAGAAATATGAAAGCTCAAGTTTTCATTTTAAGGTCAGAATGCACAATGTATAATCAATCATGATCTGGACAAAGCTTTTCATAAAGTTGGTCTATAACATCAGTTGGCATTTAGTGATTCAAAACTTCTGTAGCTTTGATTTTTAGAACTTTGGAAAAAGCTCACGTTTATATTGACATTTCATTAAATTAGATACTAAATTTCAGTAATTAAAACTTACATTTTTATCTTTATGACAATGTTTCTTATTCACTTACAGTTGTGCATAGTGAAAGAAAAATAATAAAGTAGCTCATAGCTAGTGCAGAATTCGAGATCACTGTCATATGAAAACCTCTGTAATCCATTATAAGGAGGAAAGTTAGTTTCCTCCGTTACAGTTACAATAAATGTTGATATGTTGCATCAGTTGGCATATAGAGTGGCTGAAAAGAATAGTTAAAATAGGAAAAGAGAATAGCTTAAAAACTTATTCTTAATACTTGTTAAGAACAGAATGCCATTCAAATAAAAAGCTCAAACACCAACTGGGTAAATTGTTAATATGATTCACCAATTAGTTTGGTATGTTATTCACACAAAATGTCCCTCACCTTTTCTGACACTTTAACTTTTTAATTATTGGTATCTCCTTTTAACTTCCCTCAGTGGACGTTACGATGGTCAATGCCATCTGCTCTGACAGTATTGTAGGGATAATATAGCCAAATTATTTACTTTATACCGCAATGTGTCACAAAACTTAGCAGTTTATCTAATCAAACTCTTATCTTAAAATAAAAATAACACAGACGACCTTGATATCAGTTCTACAATATCTGTTTACAAAAATACCAACATCACAGAAACGTACAGCTTGTAGAGAAGTGCTGAAACACATTGTTGTTACATTGCTTGGAAGATAACCAGTGCTTGATAAAACTGACAGTGCTGGTCTTCTTGGCCCACACTATTTATAGTTTCTATTTCATAAAAGTATTACTCATTGTTATTAAGTACATTTGCATAACTGTCCTTTAATTCATGTGTAAGAAAGAAGCTTACCTTTACTCTTTTATGAAAATCTGGATTCTCTGTCTACTGGCTCCTTTACAATTTGTTAAAATGAGGGATTTATGGTGACTGTTGCCAACTCACTCTTTCACGCTTTTACTCCTTGGCCAACTCTGTTCTTTCCTGTTTCTGCTACACACCCAATCTATTCAGCAGTGTGAAAACTTGCAAGCGAATTCCACCAACATTTCACCACTTTTACTTTAAAAATAGCCGATTTAGGGGCAATATAAATCATACAATGCTGCCACCTTCTGGTAAAACAGAAGATGGCAGCAGACGTATTCTGTATTGATGATGATGATGATTATCCGATTAGTCGCAGCCGACTCTCGGCCACATGATGGATCATCGATCCATGAAGTATTTCGGCAATGATAGTGGAGTAGTTTGCCATTGCTTTCTCCACCCCTC
>JAYDZG010000009.1:6944717-6955254 GCA_034509265.1 Microcambeva bendego | reverse complement strand
CCCTAACACCAGGACAATAGCCATGCATTGAATGTGTGGGTGGTGCTGGTGGGGCTTTTGCCATTCTAAAACTATATTATTATAAAATCATTTTGTTTTATATAAAAAAAGAATCGAAACATTGAAGCGGTTTCAGTACTATGTTGGATGTGCTTGGGAGGCACCGCAGAAAATTACATCCCTAGTGTGTTTACATACAGACATGATTGTCTGATATGGCTGATAAAGCAAGGCCCATGATGCATTTTTGTTCTAACCAGATTCTGCATTATGTTACTCAGGGAAACCTGACCCTCATCCACCCAACCAGAAATATGTTGTTTTGATGGTGTGAGAGAGAAGGAAAAAGCAAATACTTTAAGAATGGGAATGGAGGGAATGTAGATGATACTGGTTGGCCTGAATTCTACTACTTTTCTCTGGTACTTTTGATGTAAAAGAAGGGTTGCAACTCCAGCTAATGTTGTGAATAATTCACAATGTGTACAATTTTATAAATCCATAGGTCATCCATAGTTTGAGTAATTCAGTAATTTATGCAGTCTCTTTGCTTGCCATATGTATAAATGGTGTGTTACTGTAATAACACTGTTGGTCTAAAATATTTTATTTCTATCAGAATGGTAGAGAAAAAGGAGACATGTGGGACTGTTTGTCTGAAATATCTTCTTTTTACTTTCAACTTTCTGTTTTGGGTAAGTTTGACACATTGCACATTTATCAAATAAAGTATGATTCAAATGTAATTTCCTTTCCAGGTCTTGTCATTGTGTTTGCACAGAGGTTAGCACCACGTTTGAGCTTTTAAAGGCTTTAACATCACGATAATAGATCCTATAGCTAACTACTGTAGCTCAATCAAGGCAGAGATGTAATTAAACCGATGTCTCAGAGGGGATAAAGCTTTCCAGTAGGACCACAGCCAGCCAGTGCAACAGGACTGGCTAAAATAACCACACACACTATTTTGACCATGTAGTGCATCTCTGTTTGCTCGCTTTGAGTGTCTGGTGTAAAGGTGTAAATATGGCAAATTGAAATTGTAACCTGAAAGCAATAGTTTTACACTTAAATGTTTTCATCACCCCCAGCTGGCAGGGGGCGCTGTTCTGGCTGTCGGAGTTTGGACTATTGTAAAGAAGAGTGATTACATCAGTTTGCTGTCTTCCCAAATCTATGCCGTGTCTGCCTACATCCTCTGCTTGGCAGGGGTCATTGTGATGATCACTGGAGTTCTGGGCTGCTGTGCCACTTTTAAAGAAAAAAGACGACTTCTTAGAGTGGTAAGATAAAAAAATAACTTATAATCATATGTCAACAATAGTATTAACATATATCATTAAATACTGCACAAGCTATTTAATGTTTTAACCAATCCAACCAAAAAAATTGGTTACTATATTAATTACAGAAACATATTAACTTGAATTGCAGTGTTGTCTGAGGAATCAAAGGTCATAGGCAAAGGTCATTGATCATGAGTGAATGTGCCCTTTATTAATGTTGTTTACAGCCACTTAGAATAGCTCCACAAATAAGCTTTTAGAAAGGGAACTTTTCATTAGTGACTATATTAGAACTTTGATTTCCCTAGTTTAATACAGGCACTGGAATACAGGTTTGAATTTCTCTCCTAAATAAATTAAACAAGTAGTGCATTTATTTGTATTACACATGGGAATGACAATGATTTTATTCTTAACTGACACAGATCATTGTTTGATTAATGCTGTCAGGTCTTCCATTAGCTGTTCATGTTTATGCTTCCCCTTTTTGCATCTGTAATGTAGACTATGCATGTATTTATTTTCATGCTAAAGGAATTGAAATATTTGGGTGTGGAAATGCCAGGCGCAGTGAGACATTGATGTAGCCAAAAGTATGTAGACACCCTTCCTAATTCTACTTTGCAACAAGTGCACATACTCAAAAAGAAAAGAAAATCTGTTGGATTGGTGAATTTTTCACCCACTTATGTCTGAAAAGTCCAGAGTGTAGCCTCAAAGGCACTGGGTAATTTAATTGCTCATGGCTTTGAAACAGAATATTCACGAATGAATATTATATTAGTGTTTGTAATATGTTTTGTATTTTATCGTTCTCATAAAAATGTGCTACATTTTTGAACCACAACAGCCTTTTTATCTTGCTGGTACTAGTCAACACAAATGGAGTCAGTTTTAAAACATGTCTAATAACGAAATGAAAGCAGCTGTTATGGACTGCTTTTTCTAAGCTCTATTATTGTTTTTCTAAAAGTGTCAAGTGGTTTTTGTCATTTCAACCATCTACAGTGTTCAGTACACAGTTAAACGAAACAACGTTCCTCCAGGACCAAAGGTGCTACACAGATCAATAAACTACACAGTTTTATTAAATAAAGATGAAAAACTCTTTTATTTAGTGTTAAGACTTTAAACTTTGTTTTTTAAAGACTTACTAAATTAAACTAAAATGAAAAATGACTTAATAAATTGTATTCTGAGTTTTATTCTGACCTCGCCATGCATTTGAATAGGGTATATTCTCACATATAGCACATTGGAATGTCTTCATCTAACTTATTCTGGGCTTTGTTTGAAAAATCACATGTACAGACAGGCAGAAATGTGAGTCTTCCTAAAGAGCTTATTCCCACGTGCTCGGACTGGTGTTTTTTTCCTTCAGACTAAGACAAAGACGTACGGTGCTATAAAGGGTAATCGCCTCTCTCATTGCCTTTGTTATACTCACTGTTATCAGACAAACTCATACAAACAAAATGAATTGCTTAAAAGCCGCTTTTAAAATTCTGCAGGACCACTTTGGAACAATCAAAAGGAAATTACTGAGGAACTTACTCTCAAGGAGCGAGTTAAGATTTCTCTACTTGAAAGGCTAACATCAAATTATAGAAAGTCTTCATGAAGTCTTTATTTTTTAAGGAAAAGAGGTGCTCACATGGAGAAGATTGGGTTTCCTTTAAGAGTTTGAAATGTGTTTTACTTATTAAAGTGTGCGACATGTTCCAAAACCTTTTTTTTTTATCATTATTTAAAAAAAGAACAACACTATGGGGAACCTTACAGAATGATCTTGCTCCAAGTGTATTGCCAACATATGTTTGCTATCGTTTGCTGAGTACTACTACTACTACAATAATAATATTCAAATTAATAATAATAATATAATTAATACAACACACAAACTGTGAAGTAAATTTCCAACGTATTCCACAAATGACTGGAAATGTTTCCTCTGAAATCATTTTCTAGACACCTTTTGTTAATGATTAAGGTTATTTTAGAAACAAACTAATCAACAACCTGCAAAAAAATCCTACTTCACCCAGTATAATTAGCATGTGAATTCTTTGGCTTTTTCAGTATTTTGTTTTACTGCTCTGCATCTTTCTTCTGGAAATTCTGGCTGGTGTTTTGGCGTACATCTACTATCAGCAGGTAAGTGTTTGGTTTTGCATGTTTGTACAACATTTTCCTGCATGCTGATTACACGTGATATTTAATCCAAAGTCGTATGAAGTCGAGTGAGGTGTAGAGGACAAGTATAAGTATTCCTGGTATTTCAATATTTATTCCGTATGCCAGCTTCACACAACCAATGTCAGACAGCATGTTCTCTCATAACCTTAAATGTGTAATGTTCGATCTATAACAACTACATCCAATAATGTATTTGTAATGTGATTGATAATAAAGTTTATACACACCTAAAACATTTTAAAATAAAACTTGTTTATAAGGTTGATGGTTTTTACATACTCTGTATATCTCTGCTCCATTAATGAAGTAGAATAAATCAACAAAGAAAAAAATATCTGTGGTGTAGAATATTAGTGGGGTAAAAATTTAAATAAGGTCATTAAACTTGTTTGGATTTTTACTCATTGTTGGTCATTATTCTCGACTTCTAGAGGGAAGACTTCTTTAGTTTGAATGCAACCTGTAGTGAAAACCACATGGGATATTTTACCAACCCACTCTTGACACCATGTGCTGGAAAAATTGTATTGGTGCTCCAATGTAATTCGACTATCAGCAAGAGAAAGGTTTACTTTGTATCTGAAACAGTCCAAAGACACAAAACAAGCAATTGTCATGCTTTCAGATTTCGATTTTAAAATAAGCAAAAACAAATATTCAGTCAAATGAAAAGAACCTTAGTGAAAACCCTGTACTGTCTAGATATGCCCGTCCCCTTACAAGTGTGTGTGTGTGTGTGTGTGTGTGTGTGTGTCCTTTCTGGTAATCAACGCTGTCCAAATGTTTTTACACCCAATAATTCATTCTAGCTGAGCGGTGAGCTGAAGAGCAATCTGAAAGACACCATGGTGAAGAAATATCGGCAGCCTGATCAGAACCATGTAACCCAGGCCGTGGATAAATTACAGCAAGAGGTAAACGTTTTCTTCTTATATAAACATGTACATTTTTCTGGATGTGATAGAATTGCCCTGTTATTACAAAACAGATCTTCGTTTCATTCCTCATTGTCTGTCTCCTCAGTTTAAGTGCTGTGGAAGTAACAGCTCCGTTGATTGGACCGAGAGCGTCTGGATCCACTCTGACAATTCTAGTCTACGAAAAGTCCCAGACAGCTGCTGTAAGACACCCACAAAGGGCTGTGGGAAAAGAGACCATCCCTCAAACATTTACAAAGTAGAGGTCAGTATTCAAATGAAAAAGGGTGTGTGGAATGCCAGATTTTATCCTTCACATTTTAAAGTAAAGTCTAATTTTAGACTTCATTTGTCTTAATGCTTCATTTAACATAATTAATTTACCACAATATGGTCAGAACTTCATTTGAAGTCTTATCAAAACCAGATCATTATTAATAACGGTGTTTAAATATAAACACCGGTATGTAGTCATGTATTATGTTATATTTACCGAAACATCTGGTAACATAAATCTTTTACAGTATGTTACTTGTTTCCACTGTATACTAAGTTAATCTGCATTGACATCATATGTTACTTCTACTACCAAAGAACTGTAGTACCACTAGGTATGAAGAAAATTATTTGTTACACATTACACAACTTAATTCTTAAATATTATGAATTTGGTATACGTTTGTAAAATGTCCACTCTGAGAGAAACCCATCATCCTATAGATCTAACGGAAGGTTTCTTTTAAAATACTGTGATTAGCACTTCTTTATCATGGTTACAGTACTTACCTCTGCTCAATTTCAATAGTAGATTACATATATCATTATCATCGTCAGAATGTTGTTATTATTATATATGGGATTATTGGGATAATCTTTGGCTTCATAAGTGAAAAAGCACTTCTATTTTTTTCTTTTCCCATGCACAAAGCAAAAAAGCAAAGCAGACAGATGCCCTCTGTTGGTTAAAACTATATGAAATTGCCTCTAGGGTCACAACATGCTCATGTAAAATGTTATGTATTATTGTTCTTTAGGGCGGCTGTATAAGTAAGCTAGAAAACTTCATCTTGGAGCATTTGAAGCTTATTAGTGCTGTTGGTGTGGGAATCGCATGTGTTCAGGTAAGACTTAACCGCAAGGGCAATTTATTTTTAAACTGCACCAAATACAAGATAATAAAATGCACAATAACCCTGGGGATGTTTGCTTACTGTCTTTCAGATTGTGGGCATGATCTTTACATGCTGTCTGTACAGGAATCTGAAAGAAGAGCCATATCTTTAGTTCATTCTGTTAAATTTAGTATCTGCCATTTATGATAATTGCACAGTGTCTGTACTTCTGACAAATCGTCACAAGCTGTGGGACTCCAGAAATGCCCTCGAATTTTTATTCATCACAGATACAAACTGCATATTTTGCTGAGTAGTGTCTCTCTGTTGTTGTTTTATTTCCAAATCAAGATGGTTGATTTATCTTTTAATGGCAAAGTTTAGGTTAGGACTGACTACTGACTTTGTTGACTACAGTTTTATACATGTTGCTTATTTGTAGGATGACTTTTGTATTACATGTATGTCTTTTAAAACGTTTTATGTAATTTGTTTTATAATTTATACTATTCTACAATTTTCTTTAAAAAAATCTTTCTGCTTGCTTGTTTCTCTGTACAGCTCGGTTTCTTGCTGTAACTTATAATACAAACTAAAATCACCAGCATGGTGGATACAGTGTAACTTTGAGAGTATTGTATTAAAAAGGGTGCTGACATTTCTCTAGTGATCTTTCTTTTTTATGTGTATCATGAGGAATAATCACATCATTACCGCTTCATGTTATTGAAATATATTCTTGTGTGTATGTGTAGTTATATGTAGTAGTTGATGAGTAATTAGGAAAATCATTAAAATGTCTTCTCCTTTTTAGCATTGTGGATCAGTTCATCTCGTTGCATTTTTTTGTTTTGATAAAATGATTTTTCTCCCCTAGAACATTGTGAGCTAGGGCGTCTACACCCCTGCCTGCTGTAAATATGTTGCTTTGAATTCGTGGGACCAAATGGCCTCAAACACAAAGTCTTGTGTACTGACATTTGACTGATATTTTACTACAAGAATTGTGTGACCATATGAGATTTCTCTCCAGTAAAATGTCAGTTAGAAAATATTAGAACAAATGTCAGTTGCACTATTAGAACATATGGTTAGAACATATGGTTAGAACATATTAGAACATATGGTTTTGGAACGTGGTCTTAACAGCTCAGTCATGTCAGATTTTCTTCTTTATCAGTCAGGTTGTGTCATATCACTAAAAATTGTTATACTTATACAATAACAATAAAAGATTAAAATACAGGGACGTATAATTAAATGGACTATACCTTCTCCATACAGTAACCATGACTAATGAATCATGCTCGTGCAGTATGTGTGTACGTTTATGAAGCAAAGGTGTCAGCAAAATTCCAGTAATTGTCGTAACAAGCTGCAGTAGTATGGCTGGTATCTTCATTTCCATGCACTGCATGAAGAGTTTTCTATGGGTAATTTAAATCGACTACTGTGGGTAATTTAAATTGTGCAATGTCTTTTAATGAACTGGCTTTTTTTCCACAGTCCAGTTTTGCCTCCCTTTTAATGCCAAAAAATTGGCATTGGAAATTCTTAAATCCAAGGCATCAATATATATTTCTATCAACATTATCATCTAATAAGATCGGTCACAAGTTATATGGAAACGTGTGCCCATGGAAATGAGTGATTACATGTTAGATCCTATCTAACAGTACTTGTCTTCACGAGGTTCTGATTAATGCCAAAGAGGTTTTTTTTCTTCACAGACATTGATGTTCGCAGGAATTTGATTGCTTTCATATATCTGACTGCAACGTGTGTTGCTGAAACCCCTAAATTTAACAGTACTGCCCCTTCCATACCAACAATAATACTTTATAATGCCCATCACTATTCAATCAGTTGTACTTATGCAAGAATATTTGCTTTTTTAAATGACAGGGCTCTTGGTTTAGTCTTTTTAGCCTATAAGTAGGAATGTATCCTTTAATTTTAGCAGTGTTGAGTAAGCACAGCCTCTGTGGTGGTTTATGCAAAAGCATTTTTGTATGCACTATTCCTCTTGTACTGTGTTTTTACACATCTACGCTAAAGTAGATGCAGAAGCATAGATTGTTTTTGTAGTATGCGAGTCAGATTTCTCTCTTCCTTTACTGAATAGGGTCATAGTTTACTGCATTTTCTATTGAGATTGTGCAGAGGTGTGTTTAAAGACGTCATTTATGCAAACGGGTAAAAACAAAATATTTTTGGAGCCAATTAGTCAACCAAAACTCTCCAGAACACACATGATCAGGGTCTAGACTTTACACCATCAACATTTGACTTGTCAAGACCTTGTAAATGTGGAAACTAGGACCATGCAAACTTGGTCATGCATGATTTTAGAACAAATGCAACAATCGTAATAGGGTTTCAGCAGTCTTGCTAACCTCAAGTGTTCATCTATTGAAGCTTTTAAATCGTAAAAAAATTTGACCTCAGCCCATTTGGTCAGACTGAAGAAGGAGGAATATAACAAGCACTGAGAAGTAACTGGTCCTGATCAATATTCTGCTTCTTCCTGTGTGGAGTTTGCGTTTTCTCCCCATGTCCGAGTGGGTCCGAGTGGGTTTCCTCCGGGTACTCCGGTTTTCTCCCACAGGCCAAAGACATGCCACCAGTTTGATTGCAGACACTGAATTATCCTGTAGGTACCTGCCATGGACTAGAGCCCCATTCAGGCTGTTACTGTGTGTCATGCGCCTGTTGAAGAGCTGGGATAGGCTCCAGCATCCCTACCCAAACGTGATTAGGATAAGTGATTAATAGAAATGAACTGTACTGAAAGGTATAGTATTTGATAAATGTGATTGATTGCCAACACCTCACTCACTTTCTTAACTGCCTATCAGATTAGGGTCACTGGAGCCCCTCCTAGCTTTGATCACTATATAATGTTTTCACTATATAATTTTGTTATTAATGAATATTAAATTGACCAATAAAGTGCATATAAAGTGACTAATAAGAAAAAGAAATATTTAAACGTAATGAAGACAAAATATTAAGACAAAATACGTCTGAGACGATCAGCATAGAGTGATGGCACAGTGACTGCACTGTCGTGTCAAAGTCCTGGGTTCGATCTTCAGGTCGATCATCCATGTCATTTATGTGTGGAGTTTGCATGTTCTCAATAATCTGGGTAGCCCAGTTTCCTCCCACAGGTGAATTGGATATACTAAATCATCCAGGACTGAGTTTGATATAACTTTGTAAACGGAAGAACATTGTGTACTGAGTAAACAATCAGTCATGTCATGAATGTAACCAAAAGTTCAAAAACATGATGTTAAAACCACCACAAAACAATAAAGCAGCATAGAGTGGTCCCAAGAAAGGTCTCAAGACCAAAACATATCTCAACAAGCTTTCCAGTGCAGCAAGGTTAGCTATAAAGCTGGTATCCATCAAAAATGATCATTCTCAGGCATTGTGTCTGCATCGTGCCCCAGGTTTGAACATGTGAACCTATGAATATGTTGAAGGGTCTAGAACATATGTATGCAGTAGCATATATAATTATTTTAATAAATGCAGATGTACTGTAATAAATGCACTAAGATGTTTGAGTTTGCCCTTAATGCGGTCCTGGCAGTACTGGCTATCTACATAATCGAATGCAGGTATAAAACATATTTTTTCACTTCACCACACAGTTAAAATTCTATAAGTTGCTACATGTGTGTTTTTCATTTGGCAGATCTTATTTCTTTTTTAAAAAAACTTAAACTTAAGAAGATATTCAGTCAGTAGAGTAAAATTAATTGTTAAAAATATTGTAATCATTGCACTCCTTACAAGTGTGGGTAAACATTAGTGCGTCACATTCTCATTTGTTTTACTTTGTTTATTTTTCAGCCTGTTTTAAACCTAGCCCTGAGCACAATTATGTTTGCATGTATTTTAAGTCAAAGCACAGTTGAAAGTTGTGACTTTATTCCATATATTGTTTTAGAGAATTGTCACTCAATGATTTTTTTTCATTTTATTCTCTTCCTGATGGCCATTTTCGGCATGGCTGTTGGTGTAATTAAAGAGTACATTCAGGTTTCACTTACACCAATCTATGACTGGTTGGATGCTCAGTCATATTGCAGGGATAAGTATAGAGATCTGGCAACCATCACCACTGCAGAGGAAAATCAGAGACTTTTCGACTGTGGAGACAACACTCTTCTGAGCTGGATTGGACTGGCTAAAGTGAGCCCAAACACTTGGGAATGGTCTGATGGAACCTCGGTTTCTTTTCTGAACTGGGAGGAAGGCTATTCCAATATGGGTTTCAGGTGTAATGTGAAGTGGCAAACGAAGTGGAGACAAGAATTCTGTCCTACAAAGCTTAAGTCTTTCTACTGTTACAGATTCTTGATTTTGGTAAAGGAAAATAAGACATGGGACGAGGCTCTTGAGTACTGCAGAACTAACTACACTGATTTGGCTCCTCTGCCATATGAAACACGACAGCAACAGGCGAAAGAGGAGCTTGGGCAGACTCAAACAGACAATGTGTGGACAGGTCTGCGCTTTTTTGATGGAAAATGGTTTTGGGTGGATGGGGAGACACTAGGAAGTATTAACTTGCTGCCAACTTGCCCAGCTAAATCATGTGGAGCTCGCAACACTAAGACAAACACCTGGGAGATAAGAGACTGCAAAGAGAAGTTAAATTTTCTCTGCTATTTAAAGTAAGTATCAAAATGTATAATGTATGGATAAAAACGTATGAGGGTTTTTCAAAAAGTTTTTAAACTATTTTTTATTAATAATTTCAACTAATGGCAACACTTTTCTGTGGTCACCTTCATCTAGCTATCTATCTAGCTAATTTATCTGTCTAAGTGTAAACACACTTTAATAAATGTTATCAGTAGACTTTAAATTTAGACCAAATTACTTAGCAATGTGTGGGTTACAAAAATACTCAGACCCCTTGACTTCACCCATCAATAAATACATTAAATAATTGGAAAAAAAAAATCAAAAAGTTACTTAATAATAAAAAAAATCTGGGCTAACT
>JAYDZG010000009.1:6922602-6934074 GCA_034509265.1 Microcambeva bendego | reverse complement strand
GGTTAACACAGAAGAAATGAAATAAGTTAACTCACAGGTTTGTACCGGCATCTGTGCTGGGAAGTGAAGAACCCGAGGACTGATAGTTGGTAGGATTTGAAGTCCTTGGACTGCACCATGTTGCAGTTATTTGGTATTTATGGGGGGGTTGTTAATCGTCCTTTATCCTTTGAATAGTGTTTATATAATTGTGAGTGTGATATTTTCTTAACGTAATTAATGTAAAGTTGTAATGCATAATGTAATGTCTTTGTCATCAATTTGAGAAATACTGTTAAATGCATCAATAAACATTGATGATCAATTATACACTCGATGTTCGTGTTATATGGTGATATATTAGCACTGGTGTACTGATCTACGGTACTCGGAACACCAGTGCCAAGATCTCACTATACACCACGAACCTCGAGTACATATTTGCTTAATCCTGCTCCTGGTGGAATTCTACAGGAAGTGAAACTTGACCAATGCAGAAACAGAAGCACCTTTTGGCCACCGCTGCCTTGTGTGCAGTGACATGTCAAAGAGACACTCCTGCTCACTCCACAGCTCCACCAGTTTCTCCTCCTTTTGTAGTACATCCCAGGAGAACCACGGCTTCCGAGCCCTCTCCGGACTCCCATAAGTATCTACTTTCGTTACCCACGGACATTCACGTACTTGCCACGCGACTTCCTGATTGGTGCTGAACAGAGCTCTCCTATTGGTTGTTCACAATCACCATGTGCAATCACTATTTACTATCACTATTTCACTTCACTATTTGCGTGACCCGAGACCAACGATAATATTAAACGGGGTTGATTTTATCAGGACGCCAGGACGAGAAAAAGACCGACTTAAGACCTGACTAAACACTGATCGGGATGACGCGAGGACGATGCCAGTCTTGAGATTTTATTCTGACACTTGAAATTTGTCTGTGACAGTGAATCACTTGGTGTAAGATCGGCATTAATTGCAATAAAGTGTCGATTCCTTGCCAAACGATTGTACTAGCAGGTCCTTTTAGGATTTGGTTAATGGTGTGACTGGCCATCCATATGACTTCAGAAAAAAACATAATTTGTTTGACCGGTCAATCAATGTCAAGTCATGGGTCCAATGCCACGTTTGGATATCTCGTGGTGGACAGGAGCATAAACACTTTGTCTTGCCTGGAACTACACGGGGAATGGTTTGACTCTATGTTGACACATTCACTGAATCAACTATCTAAAGCCAAAGAGCACTTCTCATGGTGCATGCCATCCAACTGCAGCCAAGCATCTCTACAGGGTATCATCTAGTATAATTTTAAGGTAAAATTGTAGGTTGCTCAGACGGGTGTGAGAATATTCATTGCTGTTAAGATTTCACACATTCACTCATGAGAAAATGTGATATATCAATGATGATAGGCCAATACTCTCATCTTACACAGCTCATTTGATAAGAACCGCTCTATTGAAGAACTACAATAATTTACATGCAGATTAGTCTGGTCTTCTCTCATTTATGCTGTAATAAGTATGCTGTCATTTAAAAGGCTGAAAAGAATATTTCCAGAGTCACACAGCTGTATCAAATTATTCATCAGATTATTCTTGCACATCATATTTTGTCCCATGAATAAGTATGAATAAGACAATTAATGTATGAGTGAATGAGGCCCTAAAATGGACTGTCAACCATGTTCGTGTTGTATTTCAGCATAGAGTCTGAATAGTTCTAGATCCACCATGACTGTTGTTGAGAGTACATTAACTTATTCTGAAAGAGCTCAGGGTGGCACAGTGGATAAGTGTTTCCTCACACCAAGAACCTTTTAATGTGGAATTTGTATGTTCTCCCCATGTCCGTTTCCTTCTGGGGAGCCGATTTCCTCCCACAGTCTAAAAACTTGCATTAAGGTTAATTGGAGACACTGAATTCACTTATAGGTGAATGTTTATGAATGTATGTCTGTAGCGTGCTTATGGATTCGGCGCACCAGAAGAAGTGCGAGGGCTTTATTTTTCTTTAATCCACACATCTAAGTTCCTTAAGCACAATTTCCAAAAATGGAATAATACATATTTCAGTTTAACTTCTGTAAAGGTGAATGTTCAGATCACCTCCTCTGTTTTGAGGCCTCATATGAAGGCTTATTTAAGTCCTTATTGAAGGCTTATTAATTCAAAGCCCATGAAGCATGACCGGTGATGAGTAGATGCTAATCTTAAATGGAAATTATTTAACCAACAATCTACTAGACAGCAAGTCTGTGAATCTGAAACCAAAATGTATGGGATAAATCCGGGCAGGAATATAAAATAAAATGTAAAGGACTACATTAGAAAATTCTATGGTTTGATGAGATCAGAATTTAACTCTGTGAGCACAGCAGTGTAAATCACCCGGTTACTACCATCCTAAAAATGAAACACGCTAAAGCCAGTTTACTGCTTTTGGTTCATCTCAGCACCAGCATTGGCTGGTGGGTGAAAATTGACAATTTTCTTTACAATTTCAATTTTCAATTCTAAATAATTATATATCTATCTGAAGGAAAACATGTCTTTAAATTGTGTAACAAGGTCAAGGGGTCTAAATGCTTCCTGAAAGTATTTAGGGAACAACAACAACCAAGAAAATCAACCAGTTAATCCCACCGTAAATGCCAATTTTAAATTTGATGTTACATTGGGACAAAACACGCTTAAACTGAACTATTGAAATCATATTCTGAGCCAGACCCAGCTTAATACAAAGGGATTACTCATTTGCTTAAGGCTGTGACTGGAATCCCAAATGCCAGCAAATCCATCAGGATTCTATAGCTGTCCTGTTGACAGAAGGGCCTAAAGATTTGCAAAAGTAAAGCATATGCAGTTTTGGGTGTAGGAAATTAACATAGAATTACAGTTGCAGGAGGATGTTCAGAGCATGTGTTCAACACCCAGGAGATTCCCTGTAAGACTGAAATACAGCTTTTAGAATTCAAAAGCATGCGCTATGCTGATTTGACTTTCAACTGCAAGCTGTATTTGTTTATTTACTTGATGCATTTGTCCTGTGTTTATCACAGTCATCTTAATTTTGTACAAAATTCATAAAAATAATTTGTTACAAATAATAAAATCGGTTCACTTTCAAGCAACAGCATTATACATTCATTTTAGCAATATATTCCCCTGTGCTAAAAGACACTAAATGTGCCAGAAATATATTACCCTGCATGAAGCAGCACATTTAAACAGACACCTGACATACACTTAAGATTAAAGGTTAGATTGGATAGACTTAATAAAGTCTTCTGTATTCCCTGTATCTCAGTCTAATCTTTTCTAATCTCCCATTACAGTTCTTGCCTCCCATACTGAGTGACATGCCTTGATGAGTCAGCAGAGTTCACAATTGTACAGCTGCAATGAGGTCCAGTCATCATCACTCCCTCAGGCAGAGACAAGTTTTTATTTTTGGAAACACAGCAAGGTCAATAGAATTATTTAGGACAGTGGTCCCTGGTACTGGTCCACAGGTCATTTATTACTGGTCGCACCGAAACAATAAATAGTAAGAGATCGCTACATGAGTAATTAAATTTCCATTTTTTTCTAGGTGTTATTGCCTCAAATTACAAATAATCACCACTAGGTGGTATCTCGCTGCATTAAAAATAATCCCACTTATTTTCCATTTTATAGTTCTGTTTTAAATCTTCTCTCCCCATTGGTCTGTGAAATTATGTCTTACATAAAACCAGTCTGTGGTGCAAAAAGGGTTGGGAAGTGTTGGTCTAGGAGCCCTTTACAAGTATTTACCCTGTACAGCAAATTAAAACTGTTAACCTTTGCTCATGCTGCTACTCAACATGCTCTCTGCTTTATATTTTTAAATATAGCCCAACTCCCTGTGTCTGGACAATGTGTCTTAATTAAGCAATACAAATACTAATGACTTAGGCAAGCACTTCCTCACCTTATTCCTTGCTTGATTTGGTGAAATGCTTCAGAAGAGAGTAACACAATTAACCAGCTATGAATGAGTTCACATGATAGGTCCTTATACTGTTCTCTGCTGACCCACAAAAATATAATTGTTTTTCATCCCATGTAATTGTCATGCTTTGACTGAGCACCATTAAAACAATGTTTCTATGTTTAGTTTTAATTATACTGAATTAAACTTGATTCATTAAACTGTATACCAGTTAATAAAAATCTAGTTATTAAAAAACTCTATCAATGATAACATGTCTACATTCGTTTATACTAAACTTAAAAAATACATTTCATAGTGTAAACACTAAAAGCCTAGCACTATTTTTTATTATTTGTCTAATATTCATATCATAAGAATATGTAGCTTAGAACATATAATTTTAAAAATGTACACCACAAACTATTAACCACAGTACTTAAAATAGTAGATAATGTAATAAAATCATATAGTGTGTGTGTTTATTTATGTGTGTATTTTATGTTTTATTTATCCATTTTATAGATTTATCTATTTTAAAGGGAAATAATAAGGAACTTCCGAGAACTCACTGCAGATGGCACAGCAGTCTGATATAGTAGCCTACCCAATGCTTAGTTTCTTATCAGTCAGAAATTGTTTGTGTGACTTTTACTCTGCAACAGTGATTCCTACTGCCTTCCTGAATTGCAGAAAAGGCAGGGGTCTATTAAATCTGAGCATATTAAAACCGAGCATATCCAAAATGATCATTCCTGCACAGGCGAGATTTGTTTTGGTTATAAGCACCATGCATGATTTACGATTTCTATGACATGATCATGTGACATGAGGGATTTTAAAGCATCAAGAACTTCACATGACCAAATGTTGCCTAAATTGAAAGTCTATCCATCACAATAAAATAAAAATGATGCAAGGTTTTAAAGAAAACTTTAGTTTCCAATGGGCAAATGGGTGAAGCAGTAATAAAGACAAATAGCTGGTGAAAGATTACTGACACATAATCTCATAACCCAAATAGGTAACCATATTTTAGCCCTTTCCCTTTTACTCCCAATCTTACCTACCGGAGAATCTGGGGTCATACAAAGAGCAGTTTCACAAATGAATTAACACGACCACCTGTGATCCTACTATGTAAGTTCCTAAATCAGCCAGCAGAGGTCGCATTTGGAGCAGTAATGAAGAACCCAGTGTGAGTGTGCGCGTAGGCTTCAAGTGTGATAGTGATAGGATAGTTCAGTAAAACCAATGATCCACCTGAGTGAAAATTACTACATCCAGTAACTGCTTCTCGATACTGAATAGCAGTCAGGACTAATCACAGTCTGTTACTACATAATTCTCATAACAATCAAGCTTTGTCAATATTGCAGAACACGCCACAAAGCTCTAGTTCACATAAGACTTGAGGATATATTTTATGAAATTCAGTTGCCTCCTCAAAACTGAATCCCACAGCCCTACTTAGTGGTAGCTGACGAATTTTTATGAGAAATATATGTATGTATACATATTAATGCCAATTGTTTAGGAAATCAAGGACCTAATGTCCTTATAATTTTAACCATATGATTTATATTTCTCATTAGCAGTACAGATAACTAAAAACCCAATCCCTGTGTTTCCTGGTCTGGGGAAAATAAAGCAAGATCAAGGTCAGCCTACGCATTCCAAATATATAAAAGGGTTGCTTCTGTATGTCTCTGCAGCTCAGTTGGTGCTGCTGAGTGTGTTCTCACTTTCCTTTATAGGGCTTGATAATGTTTTAGCACTCTTTAAATTTTAGATATAAATGCTCAGTGATTCAGCTGTTTTCAAAAATGGAACGATTTAAGTAGTGCATATGTTTATTTTAAAGTTGAGAATTCATTAATTTAGCAAAGCTTCTGATGAGTAAATCCACCTGCTTAAAGTTTGTGCTCTACCTAGATAAAAAGCATAAAAGGCAAAGAATGGCCTTTATATGATTAATGAGACCTGGTCAGTTTTAAATACCATTTTATTATTTGTATTTTCTTTCTTGACCACCCTGATATGGCAGCATATACAGTAGGGCTAAGCTTTTAGAAAAACAAGCACTGCATATGCTCTCACCATTCACATCTGTAAATTATTTTAATTGCGGCACTTATCTTGCTTTTAATTTAAACCCGGAAAAAGATAAAGGATTATGTCCTTGAGTGGATACAGCTTTTGTATCAGATAAATGACCATCTACTAGTCAGCCAAATCAGTAATAACACTACATGAGTGCTGCTGTAACAAAAAGTCCAGTGTGACCTTGTGCTACTCAATAAGACCATCTCTGCTAATTTTGAGAAGGTGAATTATTATATAATTTAGAGACTCACAGGTCTATAAAATTGTATACATAAAATAAATACTATACTTCTGACATGTACAATATGCTTACCAGTTTGGTTTGGAGAAGCTTCATTGGCCAACACAAAGATCTGACAACCCAACCCATTTAACACCAGTTGGATGAATAGGAACCTTCCTTAGAGGCCTTCCTGTCCAACAGAATTACCTTACAGTTCAAGTGCTCTTTTCACCTAATGGGCACACATGCCCACAAATACACTTTAGAAGATTGGAGGCTGTTATAGATGTGGTGGGTTCAACAGGGTAATGGTCAGTATGTAGTATGGATAATAAGAGGAAAAAAACTAAAGGCCTTACATTAATATGAATCTTCAGTAGTACGTGGATTTAAAGGCGTTGGTGGTCACACATTGTAGTGCTCTAACTTTTGAAATGAGCACTTTAAACGTCAAATTAATGTTGAAAAGTGTACATTAATGAACAAGCAGGGCAGGGCAGGCTTGTTCATTAGACTCTGTGACGTCAGGTTCTTAGACTCTTAGAGGTTCTTAGACTCAATGGACAAAATATATTTGCTAATTTGCTTCTAACACATTAAGAATAAAAAGTTAACTTCCTTCCTAATATATCCCATCCACTAGAAGATGCTGTGAAGAGATAATCAGTTATTTACTTCACACGTTTGCCTGGTTGGTGGAAATGAAAGATATAGAGCAAATGTCAAAAGGCTAATCAGAAAGAAAAGGTTTCTGTTTACATTTCAGCTGCATCAAAAAAATAATTACTGATGAAGGATTTGGTTCCACCATGAACATGAAAGCTGCCTATAGGGGCTCCACAATCTGTCACATCATTTAGTCCTGCAAATGACACCATATGTGCTTAAATCAAAGGATTTTTTTAAAGTTAGGATTGGTTTTATTTTTTTCGGCTTTGAAAAACTTGTTAGGGTAGATGACATGGAAAAAAAATCTAACAGCAGCATGAATCCTGATTTATTTAGTTTAACAACTGCATTTTTTCCTGGCTATGAGGAATTTCACATGTTATTTTCCTTCCCATGTGAGTTTCTTTCTGGAACTCGGGTTTACACTCTTCTCCTGTAAACATGTAGAAGGTGAACTAGCTGCACTGACACTATGTGTTTGTAGGGTGACTCCAAAATGTAATAAGTAAAAAATTTTTACACATTTTGCATATCTTTACCAAAAGTGCCAATAATTCTGAAGCTGACTGTAGATTAGTAGGTAGACTAGGCAGTTGTGACAGCTTGAATAATGTCACAAGAAGAATCGTGGACAGAAGGTCTTTTCTCAGCATAGGCGGCTCAATATGTCAGCCCATAACAGCCACTATTGCAAATGCTGCAGAAAAAGAAGCCCTAATATCAATTTAATGGCCTTCTACATGTGAAAAAAGATCTTAACGTCAACCATCGAGGGCTGTCTAATAAATCAGAGAGAAAAATGCAGCTTGCAGCAGAAGAAATCCGTGTTCACGTTATTCAGCCACTGCAACCACTCACATAGAGACGTTTTATGGCATTGCCATTCTTGTCAGCTCTGGCACTTGGTTTAGAGTTGAGAGCTTTGTCTTACACACAACAAGGCTGAACAAGTCACCTAGGACTTGAGGTGTTGCTCAAAATGGGCTGAAAGTTTCACTGCTTGCTCAATTTCCACTTGAATCTGGTGAGCAGTACCATGATGAAAGACATCAGTCATAAGTTATTTCCACTAAACAATGAAAGCACTTATTATTCCCCCAGACTGGGGCAAATGTTCACCTCCCAACAGGACAACAACACTAAGCACATAGCCAATATAACAAAGGGGTGGCTTTGGGACTACTCTGATGGAGCTTGAGACATTCTGCAAAGAAGAATGGGACAAATTGTCCAAACATAGGTGTGCCAAGCATCATGCCCAAAAAAGAATTGAGACTGTAATTGCTGCCAATTACTTTAATTGCTTTTTTTATTTTTAATAAATTTGCAAATATTCCAATATATTTTTCATGTTGTCATTATGGGGTATTGTGTGTAGAATTTTGAGGGGAAAATAATGTAATCTATTTTGGAATAAGGCTGTAACATTAAAAAAATGTGGAAAAAGTGAATACTTTCCAGATTCACTGTAGGCAGCATTTACATCACGGTGGCCCCAGTGGTCCCCATTCATGCCACAAATAATCTTTAATTAAACTTGTATGTTCTTCTGCCTTACCCTGCAGGGTTTCAGGAAGGTGAGGAGCCTTCTCAAAAGCTTATATTTAGAGCCAATCTGAGAATTAGCAGGTTACCAGACATATGGTCCAATACCCAATAGAGAATACAAGGCAAAATTTGCACTGAATCCAGCTAAGGCATGCTAATTAAATCTCGAATAATTTACCTTATCAAGCAGCAGTTGACATTTTATAAATTCTGGTGGGAGTGGTGTGAAAATCACTTGTGACGAGTGAGATTTAGCACAGGGCAGATGTTCATGTTTTAATATGTTAAGCAAAGCAGTTTGCTCTGGAATTGTTAATACTTTTCATACAATTAGCACAAAAAGTTATTATTATTATCCCGTGGGACAGTGGCTGAGTGGGTAGCACTGTTACCTCACAACAAGAAGGTCCTGTCTTTGATCCCCAGATGGGGACCTCTGTGTTCTTTCTGTGTTGAGTGTACATGTCCTGTGTCTGCATGGGTTTGCTCCAGTTTCACCAATTTTCTTGTACAGTCCAAAAAAAAAACAAAAAACATACAGCTGGGATAACTTGAGGCACTGCATTGTCCTGAATTGCTAGGTACCTAGCCACTAGGATACATAAACCAGTGAGTTGCAGTGCCGGTCCAAAGCTCTTAAAAATAGAAAGGGTTGTGTCTGGAAATGCATCTGGCATAAAAACGATGTCAAATCAATAATGTAGATCATGATCTGCCATGGTGACCCCTAACGGGAGCAGCCAAGAAAGGAAGAAAAAAAAGTCCTTTTAATTATTCTCAATTTAATCATTATCCATCGTCATCATCATCCAAAGGGTTGTTTAAGACCACTAATGGTTTGAAAGGGGGCAATTTATTGCAGTGCTTCACAAACTCAAACATTCAATCACTCACACTTAGTGGTCATTTAGAGCAGCGTTCAACCTTTTGCAAGTTTTTAAGAACTGAAAAGCAATACAGAGCATTCAAATCAATCTGCACCAAAACATTTGTGCTGTGTGTTGTTCTCTCCACCCGTGGTGTCATTGTACAACCTTTTTTATAGCTTAATTTTTGTTCCAGCATTGTTACGTGATATATGTTGGATTATAATATTTATGCATTTCTCCCTATTTCTTTCAATTGTAGTTACAATCACTACATTCACCATTTGCATCTCAAACTATTAACTTTACACAGTGTCAAAGATACCACCCCTTTTAGTCCTGTCTTTTTCCGCACAACAAACTAATGGCCAATTTGGTCGGTCAGTTGTGCCTGCCAGGAGGTTTGTGTGTGTGTGTGTGTGTGTGTGTGGGTGGGAAGGGGGGTATGTATGTATGTATAAATGTATAAATGTATGAATGTACTACGAATGGTCAGTCAGTGACCCTGAATTATTCTGAGCCCTTGGGCTAAAGCCAGTAAGGCCCTGCAGTAAATAACCAGTGGATAGGATTAATTATTAATCCCTGCATGAGACGGGTCAGTTAGGTTTTTTATATAAATATATTTTTATATTTATAATTTCTTTGTGCGTGAGGGTGGATTCTCAAGACACTAGACACTATGGCTATATCTTTCATGGACCTTGACCTGAAGTCATTAACTTTTCTGTACCATGTCGGCTGTGTGAAGACTCATCAGCAGGTGAAGGCTCCATAGAAATCAGAATGTCCTCACATTCTCACACATCCCTCAGCTCACAGTCTTACTCTGACATATCTGTCTTTTTTACAGGGGTGATCTCTGCCAGCCGGGAAATGCCAGTCAGAGCCCGACATGTTATCTGTAGTCGAGCTTAATTGGCTTGCAGTCCTACCATCATAATAGAGACTGAGTGTACGAAAATATCGCTCCCATTTCGAAAGCAATTTAATTTAATGATCACCCAATCACAATTAGCTTCATCTGTGCTTTCTCGTGAGTGAATGTCATGAAATGTATGGTTCTTAGTGTCATTTCAGTCTTCATTACGATCAAATACTAGAGTCAATCAGACCTAGCAATTTATAAAAAGGAAGCAGTCAAAAACAGAAACCATTTAAATAGAAGCATGAATGTCTTTTTGCATTAGACCCAAATATCAAACCATGTCTTAATGAACATCTATTCATGTCAGCAGCTTGGAAAAGTTCTGTTTCTGTTCCAGCAGGGTTGAAATACAACCCCAAATCAAAAATAGTTGGGATGGCAGTATGAAAAAATGCAAATAAATTGTTCTAACATTCACTTACTTTCATTTTATTGCAGGCAGTAACAATCCAAGATATTTAATATTACGCCTTATCAAATTCAAATCCTTTATTAAAGATGTAACATTCCGTTTTTAAGCTAAAACATTTTTACGATCTATCAATAAATAAATAAAAAACAAATGTTAGTGTACATAGATTATTTTAACAACGCTATGTTGGTGTTATATTTTGATGAGAGTGAAAAGATCAGAAATATTGTAAAACGTGTGTGCCAATTAAACAATAGTATACCCCTGTCGCACGTTTTTACTATTCCAATTTTTTGGATATCCCAAAATTTAACAAGCTAGATATCTCTCATAAGTGTGAAAGTGCTCAGATTTTCTCAGACAACAAGTTAGATCAGACCTGGGCATAATATTAGCTGTGGGCCGGACCATTCCCAACCAACCTGCACATCCAGAATTGGAGCTAATCAAGTCAGATAATTTTTTTTGTGATTAACAAAAATAATATGCAACAGGAACAAGGCAAATTATGTAATTAGACATTGAACAAAATAACAATAGGACTTAATATTGGATTGAGAAATATTGATGTTTTTACTCTCTGTCCCTCATTGTTATATTATTTATTCTAACAGAAACAAATTAAACAGATTAAAACTGTACAGGTTACAGCTTTTTATAAACAGATACAACATATATTGTAATAATGTAATTTTAAATTGTAATTACCTACCCCTGAGCTAGATAATTCGCATTGGTCACGCCGAGCCGTGACCAGAGAGTGAAAATCAGGGCA
>JAYDZG010000009.1:6890046-6908314 GCA_034509265.1 Microcambeva bendego | reverse complement strand
CCATTGTTGCCTCACAGCAAGACAGTCTTGATCCAAAAAGGAGGTCCAAGAAGCACAGATTAGTTCCTCAATCAGTACATTTCTAGTCATTCCAGCTACCACTGCCTAACTGCCCAATGTATGCTCTAAATTCACTGCAATAATCAGAATAAAGTGTAATAAAATAAAAATAAATGTTTTTTTACAGAATGAGCACAGACTAACACAGACAAAATCTTGTAATATGTCTGTTGTTAAACCTGAAATGATCACATAGAGGTCTCTCTTTATTTTTAAAAATGAATTTATTTTAATTTTACTGTAGATTCAGAGTAGGTAAAATGCATTTCGAGATATACGGAAGAGTGACTACAAAGATTTGCACATGATGTTAAGTCAATTAAACATCATGTGGATGGTGTTTTTCTATACTGTAGTTAGCTAGCCTGACTATGAGACCGGAAACCCCTGTCGTTCAAGCTTCTAATATTAAACATAGTCCTGCACTTTTGATGGAAACACACTTATATATTTATTAATAAAATAATTCTTGTAAATTAGATCTGTTTGCATTCACCCAGGCATAAAAGACAAATCAAATGATATTTCCACTGGAGTGCCTTTAATATGCCAATGTTAATGATGACCATAATAGCAGCTGCATTGTGATTTTTTTTAATGTAATTACAGCTCATACCTTACTTTCAAGTTCATTTGTAGATTGTTTTCTGTTTATTGTTCAAAACATGGCCTGATTCCATGTGAATAAATAAAACCTTTTTATACTAATTATTCTTTACTAATTTTATTTTTACTAGGTCAATGTTGCTGTGGATTCATTTCCAAATTGAACATGGTGCAAAACATTTTGGAAAGAAGCTAGAGTACCCATAGCAAACACATAGAAACCTCATACAGACTTCGACTGGAAGCAAGGATCAAGCCTGTATCGACAAGACAAATGTTTTGACCAGCAATTGACCAGTAATTTTTACTTACAATTTCCTCCTGATCAAGGTCACACCATGAGTGTAAAAATGTGCCCCTATTCTTTTTTTTAGTAATGTCTTTATTTATGTCATATTTTAACAATATCTGCTGTTTTCTGGATTTTCTCCTAACCAATTATCTGGATCCTTCCTTAGAGACCAATGCGTTGGATCTCAGATACATGGGACCATAGATTAGCCTTTAAACCTTATATAAGGATAGGGTTTTCACTAAAGGATTAAAATTTAGTGATTGGCTAACATTTTAAAAACGAAATTGTACAAGAAAATTCATTTTGACATGAAAACGAACATAAAATCTGAAATATGCATAATATCATAACCTAGATCACTGCTATTAACTGCTTTATTCAGTCCAGCGTTACTAGCTGAAATAAACACACCCATGTTTGGTACTTTGTTTAACACATTTACCTTTATTAACCAATTCATCCTTATCTGAGCCCATCTTAGGGCATTTCACAACTGAGGAATTTAGGAGACCCAAGCAGCCAGTGTAAAAAGAACATGACTAAATCCTCATAGACATTAACGGTTAATGAAAGTGAGAATAAAACCCAAAATCCCTATGCTGTAAGACAACCACACCTGCTGTACCATTGTGCCCCTAAGATGAACATGAATTTGTATTCTATCAGATGTTGACAACACACTGAAATTGGTTCTCTGGATCAGAGTGGCCTCAATAATTTAGAAATGGAGAAGCTTGGCACCACCCTGATCCTTTCTAAAGTTGGCAGGTATAAAAAGAGAAAAAAGGATGAATGGTTGAATGGCCTGATTGAATCCTAAATAAATAAACATTTAATTTCATCAGTGAACAATCTTTCATCTGGATTAAATATTCATGATGTTTACAACAAGATGTTTTAACTGTAAGATGGTTATGCTGCATTGTGGTGTCATTAGACCACCCACAGTATCAGGTATTGGTAGAAATAAATTTGTTCAACTGTGGATTCACAGTGTAATTATTTATAGCTTATAACCACAAGTTGTGGTTACGACTGAAGTGTGGTGAGGTTGTGAAGCTGCAAATTGAATGTTCGTATGAGGTGTGATCTTTGCAGTAGAAATCTTTAAATGAACAACATGTTTAACACACTCAAGGTTCAAGAATGTTTAATGTCTAAAAACTACAATACAATGAAGGTAAAACACTGGTGTATATTTGTTGTTTTTAATATACACCATGTGTTTAAAAGTATCTGAACACCGGAACGTTTCACTCCAAAACCATAGCCATCTAATACAGGGGTTGGTCCCCTTATTCTAACTGAAATAACCTCCACTTTTCCGGGTCCCCTCCAAATGTGTGCCGACTGCATCGTCTCACCTGCACAAGGCGAGCTCATATGTGGACCAGCAGATCAGAGATAGAAATCGCTCCAGTAATGAGGAGTTCCTGTTTGGCATTTACCTTGTATGAACAACAGCCGATCAGTTGGAGGAGCCAAGGCCAGAGATGCATGGGAGAGCTGAGTTTTGAACCGACAAGTTTGAAATGTCAGCTCTGTGTGCTAGCATGTGTTTTACCGCTGCGCCATCTGAGCTCACCCTAAATGTACTTGTTCAGTGATGTAAATTGAGTTTCTTTTCATTGCCTTTAAAGCGTGTCCTCCAATGAGGTAAGTCTATCAGTCACTTAAGAGCTATAAAGTACAGTGATGGCTAACATATGCTTACTTTAAGACACAAAAAGCCAGGTTACATGTTTGGATTGTTTGCTTAATTGTGACCACTGCTCATGCAGCACTGTAGTGGAACTGAATGTCTGTTTCAATGTTTATATTTGTCAGTGATTGACTGCAAACACAGTAGTGGTATTTATCCACCAAATAAGTAGTGTTGAACATTCTCTCTTCCAATCATACTGTAGATAGTTGAGCCCCAGATGTCACGCTGTTTAATAATGCATTCAGATGAATGGATTTAGTTAATGGCCATGTTTTCCTGTGTTCTGTTTAAATAGGTTAAAACAGTGACATTTGATTCACTCTACAGGATTTTGAAAAGCTGTAATTAAAATGCAATTTTTGCCATGCATAATACCTATCCTACAAGTTACATTTGCAGCACACTGTATTTCCAATTCGCTTGAGCATCGATGCGTTTATCTGGTCTGTGATTACCTAGAGGTCAGAACGGAAAGCATGGTTTATTCGTTTGTGTTTCGAGATAAGGTCTGAAAATTGGAGGCTGGGGAAAAGATTAAGTGTATTTTTTAATTCAGTTGAAACAACGTCAGGCTAGAGGTCATAAACCCGTTGCCAAGAAGCTTTAACCAACATGGTTTCTTGCCCTTATGCCCTTGGATTGTTCGAAAGAGAAAATATATCTGATAACAAACCATCTGAAATACAAATTAAATATTATAAATAAATATTACAAAGCTACATAAATAAAACTATGTGGTCTATATATAATACAGAAAAATGCAGGTATGGGACTTTTCAAATCCTGTATCAATTCAAATTAAGTTACTGATATATATATTGCCATTGTTGGCTTGCTGTAGAGTTGCTTTTGAGAAAATAAATAAATAAATAGATAGATAGATAAATAAATAAATAAATTTGATAAAAAAGAAAACTAAATAAATTTGACTTGATTCAAATTTTGCCATGAAAAACTGGGTGCAAGCCAGGAAAAATTTGGACAGGTGACACTGCTAATATGCCAGCCCACCACCCTGTGATCAGGGATTAAACAGTGGTTGGCCAATCTGTCCCAGGGCCTCTGCCATCTTCTTCTCCATGTTCCATCCTCCATCTAATATTTAATCCATGATCACAGTGGTGGTGGGCTTGCATATTAGCCTCTTCACCTGAGCAGGTAATGCCAACAATCTAATCTGATTAGTTAAAAACTTTTAAGAAGTGCTCTTAAAAGAAGTGCTAACATGCAGTTGCAGTGGACCGCTTAGTCACCTTTATTTTCAAAGCTAGATGATGCTGCAGCATACTAAACTAAATACCATTAAGTGTGGAAAAATCCAAGTATTAGGGACCAGGAAATGTGTCTTCTCTGTTTGTGAAATTCTTTTTAAGTAAATTCTATTTACCCTGAGACATTTTGGGAAAGTGAGATAAGGGTAGTATGGAACACTGGTCTATAGGAAAGTAACTCGGCTCCACTTGAATTTGCACATGAATGGCACTGATACAAAAGACTCCATTCTCTGGGCTGTCTGTGACCATTACATCCCTACAATGTCAACCAAAGGTTAAGCTCAGGAGACCGGGCTGACACAGCGTTCAATAGTAAAGAACACAATGCATGATGTCCACACAAACCTTTCGACATGGAAGTATGGTGCAAATAAAATACTGTTTTTTTTATTTACCACCTGCTTCAAGTAAACAATATTAGCTCTATGTGATCCAGTGCAAGGCAGACACATATCCCTGAAATCATAGCTTCAGCAAACATTGCCAGATTGTCAGATTCATACAGAGAGAGCAAGGGATAAAAGCACAAAGGGTGTTTTCCCTGTCACATTGTGACTTGAAACCTCTGCAAACAAGCCACTGTTGCTAAGATGTAGTTAGAAAAAGTTGATATAATTGATACTTCACAAAGGCTTTGGACAGAATACAGCCCATTTTAACATCACTAAAATGGCTCTTCAGAAGGAATTTTCACCTGTCAAGAATATAAAGTATAAACATGAAACACAGGTTTCTGTCACATCTTGGGGCTGGGGCTGGGAAAACGCTTCCTCCAGAGATTGGAACAAATTCTTTTCAAACAGATTTTCTCTTGGTGGTGGTGCAGAGCATCAACATGTAAATTTAATTGAGATCTGACGGACAAAGCATAATGTACATTCACATTTATCTAAACATGTAGTGTTCCTTTCTGCACTGTGAATTAAAGCTGTAAATGATCCTAGTCCTCTACCATTAGAATGATACTGGCTGCTCGAGTGTCTACATACAAACATAATCAGCTGTCCCTTTGGCCAAAGCCCTGTGATGGATTTTGCTGTGTTACCCAAGTGCCCCCAATAATTCAAAGGTAGTGACGCTAAAATGAAAATAAATAAATGAATGAACAAACAAGTTTTATTGAATTGACCAGGTGACCATCCATAATAATGCTGTATTGCTTTGGCCTTTCCCTCTAAGGTGAAAAATAGACTCTAAACATATCAGTAGAGTGCCAAACCAAAATAGATCCACCAGACTCTCTCGCTGTTGAGGTCAAGTCTGTACTGTTTTCTCATTGTAAATCCCATTTGTTGAAAACACGGAGAAGGCTGTTTAATTTAATTATTCTAAATAAATATAAAAAAGACAATATGGACTTAAATCAGACAATATTCACCTGCTGTTAAAAATTGTTGTACTCATCCTACATGCTCTGCACTTTCCTGTTTTTTTTAAATTATGTTTTATTAAAATTTATTAATTTATAAATGTATTAATATAATAAATTAATTATATTTGTTTGAGCAAAGTTTTTAGCAACATCCATATACATATTCATTTTTTCATATCTTTATTAACATACAAACTAATAGCAGGAAATATGTACACGAAATAGAGGTCTATATAAGCTTTTTTTTTTAAATACTGTTATGTTGTATTACATGAAAAACACTGAAAAATAATTATATATTGTTATTATACCATTGCAATAACAACTAATTTGATAATGACCTAAGACTTTTTCTTAACATTGTATTTATAAATGTTTTCCCAAGCTTACTTTCACTCTAAGAACATAGCTCGTCTTCGGCCATTACTTTCCTTTTTCTAACTTCCAGACTTGACTTTTGTAATAACATTCTTTATGTCACATCATCCAAAAATTAAAAACACACAAATTCTGCTGCACATTTCTCACAGGCTCGCTCTTATGATCACATGATTCTGTTTTTCAGAAGCTCCGCTGGCTCCCTGTTCCCCAACGAGTCCGATTTAAGATTCTTTCTCTGACCCACAAAGCTCTTCATAACCAGGCATTCCTACCTCACTGAGCTACTTCATTGTCACTATTCCTCTCGTTCCCTTTGTTCTTACAATGCCAACCATTTGTCCCCCTCTTTAAGCACAATAAATCAGACCTGGGGTGACAAAGCTTTCTCTATTGCTGCCCCCGCCCTTTGGAATTTTCTTCCCCAAAGAATCACGGTTAAGACTTACAGTTTTAACCTATGATGCAATGGTTTGAATTATTTATTTATCCATTGTCATGTTGCTGGTACTGTATCTTTTGTAAAGCATATTTTATTTTCTCTAGTTTTCTGGACATGTTTCTATAAAATACATGTATTATGTTATTATTATTATTTATTTACTTTCTTGCTTTGTTGAAAATGTTTTCATGAAATGCTCAACCATGGTGCATTGTGTTGCGTCCATCAATGATTCACAATGGTACACTCACTGGTGATATGAAGGACCATTGCAGATCCATGTAGTGAACCACTTATCTACTGAGCCAGGTCCAATCCTCCCCACATAATTGGTTACTCCTCTCCCCTGGGAGGTAGTGTGTCTTCGTAAAAATGGATAATTACTTGGGTACACGTGTAATCAGCCACAAAACAAGGGGTACAGCAGCAAAATGCATCCTCTTTTTTTCCACAGTGCACTTAGTGCCAAAAGATCCCCTACCATGCTGAATAGCAACTCTGATATAGATGCAGTATTACAAGCTTGCTTCTTTCTTGTACCTAGGGCACTATTCCCACAATGTTCAGTGTTTCTGTTTCTGTAATTTATTTTTTGACATTTTTCTTTGGAGGTAATGGAAGTAAATGGGAGTCAAACATCAATGTACCATTAACAGACAGGTAAAATACTCTAGCAAATGGCTCCTGAAAATTCAGTAATTTAGTGCATAATAGGCTACCACCTATTTTTTTTTTACATATTCTTCATAATGTGCTTATGTATGTGGCCTATTTTTACACATTCTTCATAATGTGCTTAAAGTACAAACATTCCATCAATTTTTATCTCTAGGACTGCCCAAGGAAATTCATCAACAGTTGAGTAAAATTAGTTTAAACTTTGTAAATCACAGCCAGTGTGCAATTTGTTGACTCCAGTTTGGATACTTTCTAGTGCAGTGGCTACCAGTTTATGATACAAGTCAGTAAATAGTAGAGAAAATAACAAAACCCTCAATGGGGACTGACTAGCCCAGTGGTTTGTAAATTGTGTATCATATATCCCATGTGTATACAAAAAAGATGGTTGTGACTTCAAACCACTGTAACATAAGTTACATTATTGAGGGAAATGTTATGGCATTTGGGATCTTCACTTATTTATTGTTTTCTACATACACATATAATATTTAAATTCTACAATCTTGCGTAACTTTATGTCGCAGTCTAACTCCTCATTTTAAATTATGATACAAATATACTGAATTGATGAAATTATAAAGCTGCCAGCTTTGTACCAGAAGTTATAGTAAAAACATCCCTCCATATAAATATGAGAAACTAAGTGCACATGTCTACAAAAATCCCTCTTTGTAACCTTTTATGGCATACCTGTCTCTTTGTATTAGTTTCTCCCAATGCTGCATCACACAATGAGGAGCCAGAGTTAAGGGGCTCCCTGAAAATACCTGTGTATGTTCAACAATCCAAACTCTATAAAGGATATCCATTGAAAAGCGGTCAGCCCTAAGAGAACCCCCATTAATATTCAACAACTATTCAACAACAAGCTTTTGAGAAGAGGGAAATGGAGGAGACGGGTGGGGGGGCTCAAGCTGGGATAGCTTTAAAAAATACCAGTATTGAGAGTGTCTTGTTTTTTCCCTGTGAGTCTAAGGACCCTGAAAGACAGTAGCGATCAGGGAGGGAGAAAGAGGAGAGTGTTTGTTCTTGTTTGCTGCTGCGGTGTTTAAGAATGTCTTTTCTAATTTTGTTTCCACATTCTAGGATGATAATGCCCCCATACATACTGGAAAGATTGTTCAAGAGTTTCTTGTATGTTCTTCCCAATCCCCATGGAAAGTACTGGCACACAGACCAGAACAGACCAGCACAAGATGACTAACTTTTTTGTCCCTTTTTTCACACCCCACCACGTACCACTCAGGTCTAACAGTGTTGAGGTAAAGGGGGCTCTACTGTTTAAGCTTTTTTATACACTATTAAGCTAAAAGTGTTGAGTCAAAGGAGTGCACAAACGAGCAAGCAAGCATGTGATTTGTTTTAATAGAATTGATATTTACATGTTAGCATGTTTGTTTTTTAGGTTTTTGTTTACCAGTGCTACAGTATTTAACATTATCCGACATTTCTGCAATATGTGTATTTATGTGCTGTTATAAATAGAGCTGACACAGATCCCACGCTCTGTATCGGAATTGGTCCAATATTGGCAGGAAAAAAAACCCACTTGAAATATGATCTGATACTGTTGCTTAATGAAAATGACACTTAATGTAAATAAGGCCAATGTTTGGGTGATAAGCGAAAAACACTTGAAGATAAGTTTCAACAGTTTTGCTTATTGCTGGCTCAATCAGCTACTGGTGTTCCTTGATGACATCATTAACATGTGCCACTGATCTACAACATCTGCATTAAAATTAATAAATAAAAACAAACTGATCTACTTTTAGCATTTAAAAATCATCTACTACTCTCACAACAAAAAACACTGTTTAAAAACAATAAAATAAATAATTAATTAATATTAAAATCAAAATTGCACGACTAAGACAAATAAAATCTTCTTGGAGATCTCTCACATCCTCAGTGATCAATCCATTAGTGTTATAAAATAAAACAAAGTACACCATTTCTCGGTTAGCCACAGATGTCCTCTTAATTTTTAATAATCTAAAACATGACAGAACTTAACCAAAACTGTGTCAATTTATCTGTATTCACAGATACTAAAACTGCAGTAGCAGTATCAGACATAAATGTATAATGTGTTTGTTACTTCGAATTAAAAGAGGGTATACGTTTGTTATTTTCAATTTAATAATTGTTCAAATGTTACTTTATAACTACTAACACCTAACAAATGCTACAATTGTAATAAAACAATGATTTATAATTTTAACCCATTTAATAGTACTCTTGTCCTTGCTAGTTAATCCGTCAGAATTAAATCCCATGCTGTAGACCTATTTAGTTCATGACATTTATACTAATGCACAGCCTCTGAGGCTCAACATTGACCCAAATATGACAAACGGAATTACAATGTCCAAAAGCTGTTTTCAGTTATACTAGTTAATTCTGGTTGTAGAATGATGGGCATATTATAGGAAAACTGTAGCCTAGTGGTTAAGACACTGGAGTAGTAATCAGCAGGTCACTGGTTCAAAACCTCACCATTGCTAGTTTGCCTCTGTTAGGCCCTTGAGCAGGGCCCTTAACCCTCAATTGCTCAGACTGTATACTGTAACTGTAATGTAAGTCGCTTTGGATAAAGGCGTCTGCTAAATACTGTAAATTGAAATGTATCTGTTATAGAGTACATATCAAATGATCAAATATCAAATTACTCCCTGGTTAATTTTCCCAGTGCTATTGATTGGGTTGTTTTATTTTCACTGAACCAAATAATTCCTGCATCCTCATGTTCAAACAAAGCCAGAGAGGTTCTAGTTTACTTTGCCTCCAGTACCCAATGCAGCTTATTCAATTCCACAAACAAACACTGTCTCGCTTCAATAAGCCTCTGCCCATCAGCACAAATATGCACAATGCTGTCCTGTGGATTAAACCCTGATCTATGAAAAAACACAGTACATCCAAAGTTCATGTGAAATGCATTTTCAATGGCTCTGATATTAGATGATGGAATTTAATGCAAATGAGTGTCATATTCCCTCTCAGTCATGCATGCAGAATGAGACAAATAATCACTCGTTGATGAAAGCTGCAAGCTAGACTCCACCATTCCCTAAATTATAATTTAAATCTTTAGCTAAGTAACTTAAAACATTATTTAGAAGAGAAGCACATTGATGCATGGGGTTCATTTTAGTGGCATGCATAAAAAATTCAAATGAGAACTCATTTTTAAGTCTGGAATGTTCAACGGTGCTTTCTAGTGTCATCTCTTTGCTTTGCAGTAATCTTTGCAAAAAAAAACAAAAACAGGACGATCTCTTGACATTCATCAGTTGCCTAGATGTATGTGTTCACTATACTTTTGATGGTACAGAAGTAAGCATATTCTCTCATAAAATGAGAGCTTTAGCTGTTGTAGATGTCAAAGTATCGGTCACTCAACAACTTTGTTTTCTCCCCAAACCATTTATCGTTTGCACTCCCCATGGCCGTATATGACCACCCATTGTTGTATCAGGGATACTTTAATCCAGTCACCTATCTATACCAAATTCACCTACATCAAAGTAATTTCTGCATATATCTATATCTGTGGGTGTGTTCAATACAAAGCCTTGCTTACACAGGATAATTGTAAAATCATCTTATAAGTCAGGTAATTTCGAACATACACTGCTTAGATCAAATGCATTTATATATCACCTTTCACAAATGGTCAACAGTCTAAAGGCAACTTTACAGATTACATCGGTTTTTTGCTTACTAGGCTAACACAGTTAGCATCATGCCTTTTAAACCAATGAGATTAGGTGCCACAACGAGATAGCGTATCGCCAAACATTTCCATCTGTGAATTAAAAATAATCAAATTGTCTCTGGCAAGCCTGAATAATTTATTTACATTAGAAATTACTCAGTTTGTTGCCCAGCATCGTCTGCTTCATTCCTTATTTTATTTGTGAGAAAAGTGCTAAACTGGAATTGCCTTCATCACTAACGAAATTCCTTTATTCTTCAGTCAAAATTGCATTTGTTACTAATGAGCATTTTAAGGTATGTAAGATTTTAAACAGGCTACTTCTCGGGAGCGTTCATATGTTGACATTAAATGGTGTGCTCATGTTAAATCTTAAAATGTATCACTGACTGTGATTTGCACAATTTGACATGAGAGACGTATTACCATGTACAAGACATCAATCTGTGGCAAGGCAAGACACCAGAAGACACAACATTTCTCACACCACCTCAATCCATCTGATGCTTGAATTGAGAGGAGGAAGTGAACCAGAGCTCCCAGAGGAAAGTTACGTGGATAGTCAGAGCCCCTCTTAGGCAGTGAGGGGAGGTGAGGACCTAACCCAGATCTCTAATATGTTTAATGTTAGCACCAACTGTGCCACTGAGCCACCCAGCAATATCAATGTCTGTAAAGAAATTGCTTTAAGCCTGATTGAATCAAAGCAAATCGACTCGATCTAAATCGAAGTGAAATGAACTGAAATGGATTGTAAAGAGGGAGGGATAGAAGAGACACAAGCTCGCGAGACCCCCCCCCCCTCTCCCCCTCCCTCTCTCACACACATTCGCGCGCGCCCGCTCTCTAACGGTTTTTTCTAAAAGCAGCCCACGCGCATCATCTCATCGCTTCTCGCGCTCAAATATAAGCGTTTCCTCTGAGATGTTCGTGATTTTTCTAACCCACTGTTGTCACTCCACACTGCACTGCGTGTGAGTGTACTCGCTGTGTGGATCTACACGGCGTCTGTTCGTGATGGATGTTTGTTTCAGTGCTTTTGCTGTTCTTGGTGGAGGCTGCGCTTCGTGACAGCTCTGAGGTAAAAACGATCACATCAACACAGCACTTCTATCTACGTTCACTTTTACATGAATCCTTTACATTCTACTTCAATACTTAATCTACAACTTCACCTGGAAGTCTGGGCTCATGGATTCGTCAACTTTAAACTAAAAAGTCGTTCAAAACATGTAAGTTTTACACTGAAGTAAAGCTGGAATATTCATTTACGTAATTGTGCTTTTAAATAATGTTTAAGTAAACTTTGTCTTTGGAAATGTATTAATATTAAGCAAGTGAGGTATTGTGTCACAAAGACAACCCTAGGAAGGTCAGTGGTTCATGTCAGGTGCCACACACACACACACACACACACACACACACACACACACTCACACACAATTCACGATATTGGTTTCACTTTTTAACAAAATGAAATGATGACATTTTCTTTTATTAAATCTCAAAATAAATACTGTGTCTGTGATGATTATATAAGATGGTCCTGCTGTGAGGTGGGTGTTTAAGAAAATTAGTCACTGTCTCTAAGTGAATTCTTTCTGTAGAAAGATTGTATTGTACTTGGGTCCTTACTTCGTTATTTTATTTTGTGACGAAGCTAAATTTAAAGATAAATGATTTATCTTGAATTGAACAGCACTATTTTTAAATATCCTACTAATGAAAAACTGTGTTTACTGGTCCCTGATTCACTGTGGTCACGGAAGGCATGAATGCCCACTCTGTGTTTCTCCTGGTTGTGTCCCTGCCTGGCAATAATGAAACATTTCCTTTTCTGCACTCCAGACAGGACTAGACTCCACCACAAGAGCCTAGATGAAGTTTCCCAGCCTAGATGAAGTTTCCCAGCCATGCAATGTTCTTGGAAGTCTGTGATCCTGCTAGCGTTGGCCTCCATTGCCATCCAGTACACAGCAATCCGGACCTTTACTTCCAAGTCTTTCCAGCTTTGCGCTGTCCCAGTCTCTCAGAATTGCAGTCTGGGCAGCCAAGAACCAGATGTTCTGTTTGAACGGGGTTGTGAGGAGTTTTCTTACTTACCTTTCAACAGTTCTCGCAAGACCCACATTTTAGTTTTAGCTACAACCCGCAGTGGGTCATCTTTTGTTGGCCAGTTGCTGAATCATCACTCGGATATCTTCTATCTGTTCGAGCCACTTTATCACGTCCAGACTGCTTTAATTCCGAGGCTTTCTCATAGTCGGAATACCGCTGACCGGCGAGTGATGCTTGGAGCAAGTCGGGATTTGCTGCGAAGCCTCTATGGATGTGACTTACACTTTCTGGAAAGTTATATCAAGCCACCACCAACCAATCACACCACAGATAAGTTGTTTCGGCGTGGTGCAAGTCGAGCACTCTGCTCCCAACCTGTCTGCGATGCCTTCAGTCCAGGCGAGACCAGTGTTGATGAGGGGGACTGTGTGAAAAAATGTGCAACCCTCAACATGACTCTTGCTGCAGAGTCCTGCAGAGATAAACGACACATAGCCATCAAGATTGTGCGGGTTCCCGAAATAGGGGATTTGAGAGCACTGGTGGAAGATCCCAGACTCAACCTGAAGGTGATCCAGCTAGTCAGGGACCCTCGAGGAATCCTCGCCTCACGAATCGAGACCTTCCGTGACACATACCGGCTCTGGAGGATCTGGAGGGCCACTGGACGGAAACCCTACAACCTGGATTTGTCTCAGCTGACAGTAGTGTGTGATGACTTTTTGAGCTCTGTTTCTACAGGTCTCAGTCACCCCTTCTGGCTTAAAGGGAAATACATGCTGGTACGATATGAGGACTTAGCAAGGAACCCCGTTCAGAAAACCAAGGATATCTATGACTACCTTGGTTTATCTATGGACAAAAATGTTGTCGACTGGATACAAGCTAACACCAGGGGAAGTAACGAGCTTTCTGCCAAACATAAGTACGGAACAGTCAGGGATTCGGCAGCTAACGCTGAGAGCTGGAGGCTCAAACTGTCCTTTGATATGGTCGACTACACACAATCTGTGTGTCCAAAGATTCTTCACATGCTGGGCTATAAAAGTGTCAGATCAGCCGAGGAACTGAAAAATTTGTCACTCTCGCTTGTTGCAGAAAAAGTTTTTTTACCCTTTTTATAACTGAAGTAGTTGTGTATGACTATGTTTTATATATTTATGTGTTGCCTTATTGTCTGTGTTAGCGTTAATAATTTTCCGTTCACAATGTTCAGATTTGCACTAAAGCCCACACTTACTGAAGCTGTACTCGTATCTTAGCAGGAGTAAATTGTATGACGGGCTACTCATACCTATTTTAATTTTAATGTTATAGTATAAAACTTTTAAGGCAATGTTAAAGACCCTCAATGGTCCTTGCCTGACTGTTGCTCGAACGCAAGAGAATATTGCTAAATAGTTATATTTGTGACCAAATATGGTGACTACACTGTAGAGAACAAAGAAACAATGAATTGGGGATGTCACAGTCCTTTCACCTTTCACTCGCATTTATTTTTCAGATAAGAATAGTTCTAGAGTGCACCCTGCTATAGTGGGCAAATGCATAGACCAGGGCCACATCTATAAATTAACGGAGCTCACAGACTCACAGTGGGTGAAATCATTTGTCTTTAGATCTTCCGTGGCTGCGGAGAAAAACACCCTAAGAAATTCCAAATTGGGCAAATGCTAGATGACGATGTGAGCCTGCAGTGTTGATGGCAGAGCGCAGCCCATTGAGATGCAGGGAGCGCCGGCAGAAAGCTTTGATCTGCTGTGCTGTCATGGCTGGAATCCTGCAAGCTCTTATCCCAGAGTCGCAGGGGGCTGGATGTGTGCCTATGGAAAAGAAATTGTCTCTGAAGGTGACAGGGGAAAAGGGGTCAGAGCCACGAAACATTTTAGCCACTTTTAGAACCTATTTTTACAGCTGATATTTCAAAATGTTGTTAGAAAGATATTTTCAGGATACACGTGGAACTGGTTATGCAAATACTTGATATTCATTAAAATCTGATAATTGTTTAATATGAATACAGAACAAGATGATCCTGTATTACATAATTTAAGATTAAAAAATAAGCTGTGGAAAAAATAACATTATCAGATTATCAATTTCTCTAGTTTTATTATTTATGGGTGTGTGTTTGACCAACATGAGCAGTGTTGTTTTATTATATAAACAAGAAAAACAATTACAATAGAATTTAACAACACTAATCATTTTGGTCAAATATATACCCATATATTGTAAAACTAAAAAAAATCATAATTTTGAAGTGTTATTTTTTCCCCATGGCTGTATGTATTAATATGTATTGCTTTCACTTATTGATTATACAGTGGACCCTTAACTTGAATTCAATTGGGTTGATCTCAAGTCAAAATGTTCACATAATAAATATTATAAATAGAATCAATCAACACCACCCTTACAGAACCTTTCTAATGTCTCAAATGGTCTTTTTTGGTATAAATACTTACAAATGTATTATATTTTCCCATTCCTACAATAGACATTACCGTTATAAACAACAATAACCAATACACAGTAGTAGTAATACTGCACTGTGCAAAAAACACACACATAACATTTTAGCACAATACGTGTGCTCCACCATTCACAATCAAGCATTTCTTTCATTTTCTCACCACTACACTCCCCCCACACACTTTCTTTTGGGCCATTTTGATATTGAATTTTACAAAATATAAAGAAAGCACTGAAAAAAACAATGTTCGCTGTCCATATGTAGTTCAATGTGTGTAGAAACATTGTAATAAGATGTTGCCTTATTTGAACACACTCATCTCAACTCCCATTACTCACTTTGCCAAAGGGTTCCATTTTTGTTGAGTTTGATAATAGTCTAAATACCTCAGTGCACATTTCCTGCACTTATTAGCAATAGTTTTTGGAAGTTTGAGTTGTTTTGCATGTTGCATGATTTCTTGAGTTCTGTGGGGCATGTAAAATTGCATATTCTTTACTCTTTACTTTGTTCTGCATTCAGGTCATCCTGCAACTCTCTCAAAGGGATTCTTCTCAACCTTACTTCTTATGTCCAAGTGTCTGGGGATGATTACAACTCTTCACTTGTGGGTTATTGAATCAGTTGTACTGACGGGGTGTTAAGGGTGCATTTCATTTTTAATAAAATTCAAAATAAAATATCAAAATAAATACATTTTATAAAATATCAGTTTCCCTTTTATAATATAACTTTTTCTGTCAGTGCATACAATATGGTCAAAAGTATGTAGACACTCATTCATATGATTGTGTCCAGGTGTTTGTCACCCCTATTACTAAAAGGTATATGAAAAAAGTTTTAAAAATAATATACTTTTTGCCAGATGTCCTTCCTGAAACCCTCCCTATTTATCCTGGCTTAGGACCGGGACTAAATTGCACTGGTTCACACCTTCTTGCTGTGAGGCTACAGTCCTACCCACTGAGACACCGTGCCACCCTCAGATACTCTAAAATAGTTTTCTTCAGCTTTCAGGTTTATGTATGTTACTGTGAGCCCTATTAATTAGTATTAAACTTACAAATACAGTTTAATAAATACAAATTTACAGAATCCAGGAACAACAGACCAAAAACCATGATGAGCAAGCCAAGGGCAACAGTGTGAAGAAAAAACTCCCTTAAAATTACAGGAAGACCTTAAAAGGAACCAGGACTCAGCAGGGACTCCCATGCTCCTCGGGTGGCCTGGTGGACACTTTTAATAATTGTGTCATTCTTTATTATTCAGTCCAGTCTATGATAAAGTCCATAGCGAGTTCCTGACCCTATACGTTCCCATCACATCTCCCAGGAGCAGCATTGTTGGCACATGCCACATTACTTTCTTACAGGTAATATACTCTCATACAATGTCAACAACCAGCCACATACATTGTTATTGAACTTAAGAAGCACAGTGCAAAATATAGCATCCTGACATCACAGCCTTTTGTGCATTGGCATTTATCATCGCATATTTTGATAGTGCTTTATTTATGAGACTGACCTTATCTGAAAGGTCACCATCTGTTTCACATTTGCTGTGCATTGCAGGCTATTTGTACATTCAAGTTGGAATGTTTCCCAAAGGTGCATCCTATTATACTGCATGACTTGTGTGTCAATCTGGCGATGGTAGGTGGTGGGTGCTCTGGTTGCACTGTGGTAAATTACTCTAGTCCACTACTGCTGTGATGCATGGCTTAAATTCCCCAGTGGTGTTATCGGACAGGTGGACCTAATAGCTATATAGACATAATTGTCCATGTCTGTCTGTTTGGGTATGGGGTGAGGGGAATGACTTAACATCCTGAGGGAAAAGATTCCAATGGTATCCATGAAAAGGATGCACTAGTGATATAAAAATGAAAGGAAATATAAATGGACATTTTTTCTCAATTTTTTTTTGCTATTTCATTTTTGTATATTTTTGTCTGTTATTCAATTAGATTTTTAGTGACTGTTATTAAATTATTTTTAGTGATAACAAAAGAACATTTGAAGTAGCTTTAAAAACATTTTTTTTATACTTGGTCTCTCCTGGCCACTTCTGGTTTTAGTTCAATGCTAGTTGTTATGGCTACAGTGGTAGTGTCAGTGTCATCTGCTGTTGCAAGGTAAGATTTAATAGTAAACAAATGTAGGAAATTCAGTTTGATGTAAAGCATTTAGAACTCTCAATTTCTGTTTGTCTTCTTCTTACAGATGTTGATAGATCACATTTTCAACCATACACATTATTTTTTTTAAAAAATTTTATCCATCTAAAACAATTTCTACTGTTCACAGGGCACACAAGCTCCCAAAAGACCTAACAATGTGCTCTCATCAAAAACTCCTTTAGTGGATCCTTACCATGAGTACGTAAATGTAAAAGTGGATGTTGGATTTCAGCTGCCTCTTCACGACACTTATGAAGTCACCAGCCACTTATTTTACACCAACACCCAGTGGAGTGATGTTTTTTTCTTATGTTCGTGAACTACACATTGTCACTGTCTGATGAAAAACATGTTTCAACAAAAAAAAATTCCCCTGTCAGAAGCAGTGCCAATGAACCACATATACCACCATTTAAACACAATACAGTACATTTACCAATGCATATAACATATAAGGAGAAATAGATTTCTATTCTGCAAAAGAGTTCCCACAACTAGATGTTGCTAAGTTAGCTGGCTACACTTAGTTGACTAAGGTTAGCTGACTAGCCAATATGCAAGATACTTTTGAATAAATGTAATAAGCCATAAGTTTTATTCTTACCATAAAGGCTTGCACTATCCGGACACAGTAAACCAGACTCACCTCTCTCAACTTAACTCAAATGTAGCTTTTTTGGAATGACAAAGTATGGACAATCAAATTGCTAAAGCTTAATTATTTAATTAGGAAAAAATGACAAAATAAAGTAAAAAACCCCAAAACAAAACAATAAAAACAGTACCAGAGGGGAAGGAGGAGGTATGCAGTTTTGATGTACAAGTCTAACAATCTAACATTTTAATATTAGCTTCAATGGACATTGGGTTTAAACCCACAATTATCACATGTAAAAAACTGAAAACAACTAAAAGTGAATATACTGTTTTTTTTTACATCAAACAGATACTATATGTTGGTGCCTTAACCAGGTCGGTAGCCCTAATGAGACTTAAACTTAGGGGCTCATGTGGT
>JAYDZG010000009.1:6829565-6850655 GCA_034509265.1 Microcambeva bendego | reverse complement strand
GGATAAATACATTAAAAACAGCATATTAGTGAATTAATTATAGTAAATTCATGTAGTTAGGTTCCAAGGTGCACGCATTTCAAATGTGGGGGTTCACTGTATTTAAATCATAATATGTATTGGTGGCCATCTTAATGGTAGTAGAGCTGAGATTCGAATTAGTTGAGATGTCAGGTCTGGTGTGCTAGTTTTATCTCTGTGCCACCTAAGTGTCCATAGATTTCTTACTGCAGAGATTTTAAGGGATTAATCAGTTAAGTTGATTTTCTTAAACCACTTATCCTAATTAGGGTGGGGTAGATAAGGGTGCACCTATCCCAGCTCTTCAATGGGCGCAAGGCACATGGTAACACCCAGGATGGGGCACCAGTCCATTGCAGTGAGGGATGAATTTATTTTTATAAAACAATTATGTGACAATTAAGTTAAAGTGACAACCAAACCCACAACACATTACTTTTTATTCATTCTGTTTAGGAAAATGCAATGTGTGATCAAATAGATGAAACATCAATCACCGAAACCTCCGAGCTAAAATTCTAAATATGTAGAGTACTAGAGTGTATTAAATCGAATGTTGGCATTAGAATATGATAGATTATTTAAAACAGTTATTTATAAGGATGTGCTAGGGGCTGGTTTTCAGAATGTGAGACAAATAATTGCATCCATTTTAATTGAATCGAAGACATCGTACAAATCCCACATTTCCCTGTATTGAGTATTTTTTTAAACAGAAGACATTATGCTCTCAGACAGAATCATAAACTTTCATATGCACTTTATTCAAACTCATTTAAATCAGTAAATCTCAACTTCTAGAATATAGCAGAAATGTTCACAGGTCTAGGTGTACCCAGTCTAATTAGCCATTCATTTGATACAGCCTAACCCACAACCCTTTTGCTACCATACACAATATGGGCATAATTACTGTTCAAACCGCAAGCTACTTTAATGAGCTCATAAGTCTTCTTATACAACACACGAATTGTGTTTATGGAACCATATAGAAAATGAGTTTTAATGCTTGAGATGGCAGGGTGTTACAGTGGGATAATCCGCTAGCACACCAGCCCCCAGATTCTGAACTCCTCGGTTCAAAACTCTGTGTTGCCACCAGTCGGCTGGGCGTCATCTACTGTAGCTGGCATGATTGGCAGTGCCTGCAGCAGACACTGATTGGCTACCGTGTACCAAATGCTGTGCAATGTCCCTGATTGGACAATCAAGGTGCCTATTCAGAAAGCATTTGTAAAAAAAAAAAAAGGATCCAATAAGGACTGTGTATCTGTTGGAGTAAGTTTAATCAGGGATCCCCAGCAGCTGAAGACAATTCCTAAAATTGAAGAAAAAGAATAAATGGAAGGAAATGCATTAATAAATAGAAATAATGTGTTGGCTTGAAACTTATTAAATGGTGTTAAAACTTAATTCTATTAAATATTTTTTACAAAGTGAGTGGTTGGCACATATCAACGTTGGAATGACCCCTACATCTAGTAAGTGTTTGTAAATAGTTTTGTATGTTATCTCCATATTCATCTGGGATTTCTTTAGGTACTCCACATTCCTCCCACCCTACAGCAATATGCCTTTAGGTGCACTGGCTCCTCTAAACCACTTTTAAAGTGAAAGTAAGTGAATGTGTTGTTTATGTAGGGTGTCATAAAAAACCCAGTGAACAGCATTTCTAAATAAATAATCAACTCTGTATAACGGCACAACACTGTTAAGCTGCTCACACTTTTTCAGGCATAAAGCTTTTTTCTTGTAGTTGCAGCAGTCTCACATCCCTGCCCTCAACCGCAACACATATTACTTATTTTCCTTAACCTTGATAGAAACTGGCAGTTCCCACTATGTGGGAGACTTGCCAGTGAAAAAGTGCAAGAGTCTTCGGTAGGAATAAGTGAGTAGTCAAGTTATCCAGATGCTGTATGTCGAGGTGAATTCACCTGCAAAATATGATGCCAGATGTCATTAAATCAGTCCTGTCTACAGTTCATCAGAAAAATAGTAACACGTGAAACGAAACTAGTTATTTTGAGGTTGGTAGCTTATAACAGCATGTACCTGCAATCAAATTATTTACCAATGCCAATACCAATCAAGTATTAATCATATGAGAACAAAGTAGTTTCAACAATGTGGATAACAGCAGATGTCCAAACTCTAGAAGCATCAGCAAAGAGCACCCTACAAAAAAGTGGATGAACAAACTGCAACCCATTTTTTTCTTGTTTTGGCTGCTCCCATTTGGGGTTGCCACAGCAGATTGTTACCTGCATCATTAATTTTATGTCGTTTTTACACCAGATGCTCTTCCTGGCGCAACCCTCCCTTTTTATCCAGGTTTGGGTTACACTACACTGCACTGGTTTATGCATCCTAGCAATTGCATGAGCCGTGAAAGGGTCCCATGTACAAGTCCTATATGAACAACATATTTGGCTGATAAGCCCAGCTGGCTGGCAGAGCAGAGACTTGAAACAATGTATTCCAGATGGCAGCTCTGGTGTACTAGCATATGTACTCTGTGAATGGTCTAATTCAAGCCAATCTGATTTTACTGTCAGTCCAGTTACATAAAAAAATAATTCTTTAGATAATCTGTTAAGTAAAAGTATAATAGCAACTTCACAACCTGTACCTATTGCATTTAAGTTATTCAGTTCTGTGTATTTATTTTATAGCAGAATATTCTGGTATTTCTCTGGCTTCCGGATCACCAGCCACATCCCTGAGTTCTGCCTTCTGAAGTATCACATAACACACTCTTGCAATGACTTTGTTGTTGGCATATTTGGCAGATATTTTTGAAGTTTTTGGCAAATCTGGCACTGTCCAGTCTTGGTTTCTTTCAAAGACAGCAATATGTCTTGAGAGGTTTAGGTCACTTTCATCCGTCTTTTTTCTTGGTGTTCCCCAAGGCTCAGTTATTGGTCCACTGTTATTTATCATTTACATTTTCCCTCTTGGTCATATCTTCAGACAGCATGCAGTGTAATTTCACTGTTATGTTGATGTTATGCATTGAATCCTAACATAACCTGCCCTCTTCTGCTCTGGTTAATTACCTCTCTGACCTTCAGACATTGACGAGTGCAAACATTTTGAGGCTAAACACTTAGAAGACTGAAGCATTATTGATTGCATCCCCAGCCACCTTAAAGAAAATAAAACATCAATTATTCTTCCTTCCAGACTTAATACCATCCACATCTGTTCTTCACAGATCCCTGGCTCAGTCAGAACAGGTTGCAATATGTGCAGCCTCTACGGTCTACACCCACACTAGATCATGGGAACATCAGTCGCACACTCCAACATCATTCGCACACTCCAACATCTTTACTTGGTCCCTGTAGATTTCAGAAAACAATGAAAAGATATTCTACTTGTCCTAAAGTCCCAGTGCAGCCTGTCTCCACCTATTTTTTATGTATCCACCAACCATACTCACCAACAAACATTCATTCTGCAATCCTCTGATACTCATTTGCTAGCTGTTTCACACTTAGAAGATAGCGCTTTTAGCATGGCTGCCCCAAAATTATGAAACACACTTCCTATCCACATGCGTGCACGTACCTATTAAACCCATTTCAAAACAAACAACACCTCTTCTTAGTTTGAATTTAAACTGAATGATTTATACTCTCCTCTATGGTTAACAGTTGTCTCTTTCAGGTTTTTAGTTAATCAATTATATTTTTATAGCCTTTACATTTCGTTTTATTGCTTCTTTCTTTTATTTTTTTACCTGCTCAGATTTGTTTCCTCCCTTTAATGTTAATGTACTGCACGTTTCTGTTCTGTGTCCTTGGGTACCTTAGAAAAAAGCACTTACAGTTATTATATTGGTTTCAAAAGACCAGCAAGCAGTGGAGAAATAATGATGTCAACTTATCCGGTCACCTCCACCTTTGTCTTTCTCCCGCTTTAATAGTTTTTACTCTGAGAGTCTTAAGCCTAATCTCCATTAACTTTATTAATTAAGACCTGGTAGTGAAAGCCGCTTCGGGACAGGATCTCTAACTCACAGTCAGTAAAGAATAAACATGGGACAAACTCAACACATCGAGCAGAGCGAGCCTGTAGAGATTGACGTCATTACGCTTCAGGACATGTACAAAAAGTTTGTAACTGAGTGTCCCAGCGGCCTCTTGTTTCTACATGAATTTAAAAGGTTTTTCGGAGTGGGAGCTGCTGGAGAAGCATCAGAATATGCCGAGCGTATGTTCCGCGCGTTTGACAAGAACAGGGTGAGACAAAAGACTTATCATTCTGGAAATGTTCTTTGTTACATAATAGTCTTACTTGGAATTCAGGAGGCAAACTAATATTGGTGCATGGTTTCATTTTTATTTTTTATTTTTTTTGTTGACTTTAAAAATACAAATCAATCAAGCCAGTAAGCATACAATTTTGTATAATACAGAATAATAGGTTCAGTTCAGTTCAGTTCATTTTCTTTAACCTGCCCGTACTGAATAATAGGTAAACTGGATATTTATTTTATTCTGACACAGCAAAGTTGATGAAATTATTGTAAAGTTATGTATAATCATGTCTTTTTGAACCCTTGATATGCCACATGTCATATGCTTATAGAGTGAACAATGTACCAGTGTAAAGTTTAATGTAACAGACTTCATAGTATGTGGTGTAATCATTTATGTCCATGGATGCTGCAGAAGATTATTTACCTATCCCAACTATCATCTAGGTTAGACATGATTGGCCATGAGGGGAGGGAAAAGGAATCCCAGCGTTAAACTGGTGTCCTGTACAGGCTATTCCTGACTCGTGTTTTCCTGTAGAAGTGGTTCCTTCACAACCATGACCAGGATTAAGCCATTGATGAGAAGTTTCATATACTGTCATCTGCTAAAAATCCACCATAACACTTTATCATGTGGGTTGCGTCTTGAAATTTTGATGATGAGTATGATAATCATCCATGTCAAAATCTACAGACAACAGGTCATTACACCTCAATCACACACTTACAGACTGTAATCATAAACTGGTAGCAGTAAACGTGCTCCTGGAACAAACCCGGTTACATATCTATCCACTATGTTTGACAAAAAGTGGTACAGAGTTCAGTACTTTTCTTGTCATTTGATCAGATTTAATTATGCAATACATGCAAATGAGATAATATGCAGAAATAGGTGAGTACACTCTAAATGCCGTTCCCAAACCCGTATAAATGTAGGAGGGCTGCATCAGTGTGGACATTTTTCACCAAATGTCTGGTATGGAGACAGGATCTGCTGTGGCAACTCCCAAATATAATAATATTTATTTCCCAGTTGAACCAGATGATGTTTGTGCAGCTGCAAACTAACAATCAGTTTATGAATAGCAGCAACAAACTGGTTAGAAAGCCATCTGGTGATCGTAAGCCATCAAAATCATTTTTTTGTATATCGGTAGTACTGACAAATATATTAACTACTAAACAAGTTAAGTACAGCAAGCAAAAAAAACATGTTATTAACCACTAAACAAGCTAAAAGTTTAGTGGTTAATAGCATGTTTAGTGTTTAATAACGTTTTGTGTTTGCTGTTCTTAGCTTGTTTAGTGTTTAATGACATTTTGTTTTAGCTGTTCTAAGCTTGTTTAGTGTTTAATAACATTTTTGTGTTTGCTCTTCTAAGCTTGTTTAGTGGTTAATAACATTTTGTTTTTGCTGTTATAAGCTTGTTTAGTGGTTAATGACATTTTGCTTTTTCTGTTATAAGCTTGTTTAGTGTTTAATAACATTTTGTGTTTGCTGTTCTAAGCTTGTTTAGTGTTAAATAACATGTTTTGTGTTTGCTGTTCTAAGCTTGTTTAGAAGTTAATAACATGTTTTGTGTTTGCTGTTCTAAGCTTGTTTAGAGGTCAAAAACATGTTTTGTGTTTGTTTAAGGACAACACAATTGACTTTTTAGAGTTTGTAGCAGCTCTAAACTTGGTGTTCAGGGGAGATTTAGAGCACAAGCTGAGATGGTCTTTTAAAGTGTATGACAAGGACAGCAATGGCTTCATAGACAAGACTGAACTCAGAGCAATTGTTGAAGTAAGTGCTTTTTTTCTTCCAGGTCTTGCTCCTTAATACAAAAGAATACATTCACATTTATATAGTAGGTTAAATGTATTCATTCCTTTTTTTGACTGTTGGGTCTGAAATCTATCACAGAAACAATGGGTACTACCAATTCAACACAGGGTATCAATTACTAACAGTTAGGTTTCATTTTGTACATCTAGCCACCTAGAAAGCAATGTAACAGACTGAACAAAGACCCAAATAAAGTCTTTCAAATTATAAAGTGAAACTGAAGTTGAAGATTGAACCCTGAACACTGGAGATATGCAACATAGAGACAATCCAATGTGTAAGTAAATGAGGTCCTGGGATTAACTAGCATGCCATGTGTTTATGAGATGGACTGCAGATCCAAAATTATTTAATAAAAATAAAGAAAAAATGGAAAGAAATGTGGTGCAGCAGGTACTGTGGGTAAAATACAGCAAGTATATGGGTCTTCAACACCTGACTGTAATCTTGGCCGTTATTACTGTGTGATGTGCTTGCACAGTCTGTGGGGATTTTCTCTAGGTCTTCTTAATTTTCTCCCACCTCACCAAAACATATGGGATTGATCGGCTGTTCTAAAATGCCTGTAGGTGTGAGTCGATTATGAGCATGTGTTGCTCCATGATGGATTTGTTCCCTGTGCTGTGCGTATTTCTTCCTTATTCCCAGTGGATCTGCACCAGTCCCCCACACCTCTGTTGATCTCAAGCCAGTTAGTTAGAATTGATGAATGAATGATCAGTGTAATGTTACATAATTTCTTGAGATTGAATAGACACATTGTTTTTTTGTCTAGGTTATATATCATGTCAAGAAATTGGCTAGGAAAGGTCCAGAGGTCTCCATTGATGAAATATGTGAGCGGATCTTCAAAGTGGTTGATGTGGATGAAGATGGTGAGTGGATTCGAAATGATTAGACATTGTTGTGTACTAACTTCAAGTAAAAATACACTAAACCAAACCAAATGACAAACCATTAATAGGCAATCAGTTGTGTGAAGAGGTAAAATACTGTAGCTCACTAAAGCTGTGATATATAGTTCACGTATTACACAGTTTTAATTGCCTGTAATGACCGATGCATCAGAAAGGGCTTTTGGTGTAAAAACTGTCCAAATCATGTTTGAAAACCACAATGACTTATGGACCTAAAATAAAAAAAAACTGACTGTATTTTCTAAAACACTGTAAAACCAGTAAAAATAATCAGTAAATGTTTCAAACTTAATGTCATAAAAGTGAATGTTGTAGAAACAGAATTATAGATATTAACATGTTATGATCTTAAGAATTTAAGATAATTTTTACTTCCATTGATATCTGTATCACCTATACCAAGGTTAACTTGAGAGACATACCCTGAAATGTACCTGCCATGATATTTGGTCATTTTACTGTATTATATTATTATTATTATTATTATCATCCATTTTATCAGACTGCTTGGTGTGCTGTTGGTGTGCAATATACTACATAAATATATCCTGCTTATTGCAATAATTAAGCATACAACTAAGCACCGTAGTGTGTTTGGGTCTAGGCCCAAGTGGAGAAGTGCTATTTTCAACTGCATATAAGCATTGGTTCAAAACTCGTTGTGGCTGGATGCCATAATACCAGTGGATTGTAGTGCCAGGCCCAAGCCTGGATAAATTGGTTTGCATCAGAAATGACACCAAACATAAAAAACTATGCAAAATCAATGAGGTGTGGTGACACCTAAGAACCGAACCCGCAATCAAATGGATGACTTTTATACACTTAGCTCTGCCTTCATGAAGTAGGAAAATTAGTCCTAATAAGTTTTGCTTTCCATGTGCAAATGAATCCCCCACTAGTTCCTACAGAATATCCAGTGATGTGATCAGATAGGGGCTTGTGCATAAGAAATTACTATTCAGTGAATAGTTTGTTTTGTTTGTTTATTGGGATTTTAATGGCATGTTTTACACTTTGGTTACATTCATGTCAGGAAACAGTTACTCATCACACAAGGTTCTTCAACTCACAAGTTTATATCAAGCCCACTCATGGACTATTTAGTATCTTAAATGCACCTCAGTGGCCTGTTTTAGCACCTGGATTAAACCCACATGGTCGGGAGGAGAACATGCAAACTCCACATGGAAAGGACTTGGACCGTCCCACCTGGGGATTGAACCATGCAACTAAAGTCACTAAGCCCTGATGTTGAACAACATTGTGTAGTAAATAAATTTAACTAAATAAATAAACTTCTGGTGATTATGTTGTTTTATTGAATATAAAATGTTTAGTTCAGTTCATTTTCTTTAACCCCTTATCCTAGTTAGGATAGAGGAGGGGTGCTGGAGCATATCCCAGCTCTTCAACGGGTGCAAGGCACATGGTAACACCCTGGATGGGGCGCCAATCCATCGCAGATACCTACAGGACAATTCAGTCTCCGATCAATGGAGTCTCTGATCAAGAATGTCTTGGGACTGTGGGAGGAAACCGGAGTATCAGGGGGAAACCCATGCGGACATGGGGAGAACATGCAAACTCCACACAGAAATAACCTAGATTGCCAGGACCTTCTTGCTGTGAGGTGACAGTGCTACCCACTAAGCCACCTAGCCACCCAAATATAAAATGTATTCATCATTTATTAATAATTAGGATTTATTATTATGCATGTTTTAAACTGGTCTGTCTAATTTCATAAAGTTTTCTGATGAATTCTGTTTTCTTTAACTGTCGGTTCAATCCCAGTTCCAACAGAAATAGAATAGTATGATTCAATAATCATTTGTTTTTCTCTTTCAGGTCGCATAACACTGGACGAATTTTTGGCAGGGGCTCACAAAGACCCGTGGATTCTTAATATGCTCCGATTAGATATGAACCCTTACAGCTGGGTGCTAGAACAGAGAAGAAAAAGTGCTCATTTTTAAAATGAAAAATCTCTCCTCCGACACAAAGACAATATTAATGATGTCTGTATTATAAATCTATTGATTTCTATAATTATACCAAATTATTCAATTTATTATTGAAACCATAAATAAGTCAAATAAATTATTGAAATATAGCAAGTTGTTTCACTTGAAGACTTTCTGCACAAGCTTTAGGCACAATTCACCTGCATTTATTATTTTTTATTTATTTTTAATATATTATAATATATATTATACTAAAACATGAAATATAAATACTGTTCAAACTCATATATTTGTTAGAAAAAATCTAACTGTCTAGAAAAAAAAGTTTTTGTCTTTGTAGCAGTTATAAAACTATGAAAGAGAAGCTGAGGAAGCATTTTGTAATCTCCAAAATCCTTTAGTTTGGACACCTATGACATTGTTAGACATCCCATTAAAATGTTTTGAAATGTTTTTATAAATCATAAAACTAATTTACTAGTAATTTTTGATTATTTCCAGAAAATAATTATTTTTGGAGTGTAATGCCATAGTACATGGTTCCATCAAAAGGTACAAAACAGAGCCAGAGATACAGATTAACCAACTCTTTAACCAATATTTAGAAACTGAGATAAAAATGTACTAAACGCACTACTTAAGTTGTACCATTGTATAAACCTAACAATCAGTGCACATTCTAATTAGCAACATAGTGCACTACATAGGGTGTAGAAGCCATTATGTTGTAGTGCACAGGTAGACAGTGAGGAGCCATTTGAGACTCAGCCTTCTTTGAACAAAGAAAAAAAAGGAAAATTGTTAATGCATTGTACAGCACAATCAGTTTTAAAATTATAGAGACAAATTACTCCAACTAAAAGCTATTCAAATTATCCTATTCATTTGCTGAGTGCCTGCCCTCACATCACAACCCCATAAGCAGATAACTGTGAATGGGTGCAGTTCTGAATACACCTCAAGAGTGCAAATAAGCACAGTGGAAAAAACAATAGGGGCTTTTGAAAATAAACCTAAGTACAAAACAGGTAGCTGCTTGGGCCACCAGCAATCACAGAACGCAGGGCATTGTGGGCAGTGAAGACACACGCTGGCCTGTGCTTCTCTCTGCTGGACAAAGTGTGCATGACTGGCCGAGGCTCTATAAACTGAGTGTTTGTCCTGCCTAATTTTTTCCTACCATGCCGGATATTTAAAAATGTATAAATTCATTTGTTCCTGACCACCCAATATAAACACTATCACACGTTTGTTGTTTAGAATTGTTTTGTTTTTTTATTGCTCGTGGTTCTTGATGGATGTACATTATGGATGCAGCTTCTTTGTGTGGCTTCATTTTCGAAGGTTCCAGCTTGTTTTCTCTGTAAATACACAAATATATGGTTAAAGCTCAAAACAGACATGCTCATTTTATTAGGAACATAGAAAATCCTTGTTGTACCTGATCTGTATGATGGACGAGGGTGCATACCCTGCCCCCTGTATCTCCTGTAACGGGGCTCAAAGCGGTCCTGATCTTGGCCAAAATGATCATTCCTGCTGTAGTTATTTCTGTAAAAGAGGAAAGTTCATGAATTACTGGTTGATACGTGCATTGTTTGGACAAACTGAATAAAGCTGACAGCTGTGAAACAAGATGTCTTACCTGGAATAAGAACATTTCCCCGTTTCAGTGCTGGTTTTTGGTTTAATGCCTCCTTTGTCCTGATTTCCCCATGAGCATCGTTTTCCAAGAGCATCATGCTGGGGGTAGTTCTAGGTGAATTGAATAACCGTGTGTAAGATAAAATAAATCAATGTCTGGACCATTATTGGACCTGGTGTGTACCTGGTTGGTCTTGCTTATGTGAAATGTTTTGCTTATGTTTAATTTCTATTCATTTCTTTGGTCAAACTGTTTTCCTGCTTTACCATTGATCAGGTCCTACTTCATTGATTGAGATTCATTGTGGTTTGTACCTTCTTCTCTTCTTGTTGAGCTTCATTGTGGACCATATTGTTGTTGGTGGTGCACTGTTCGTCTGTCCTGGGCACCCAGTTATTCTGTTTTAAACAGAAAAGAAACAGATCTGCACTGTCTATATGTCTGAAAGTTTGGACACAGCCAGAGACACGTGAGCTCTTGGCTTGGATGAATCTTTAATATTACAGGACGTAAATAAAAGAAATACCAAGATGAACTAGGTGAGACATCAGGTCCATGTGAGGTGCATCAGTTTCACAAACACATTTAAAAACACAGGAAATACTAAAGTGTGGTGAGAGTGATAGGGCACAAGGGATTAGTGCTTGGTACTTACCAGTCTCAGATCCACAATATCCTGCAGCATGGAGCACATTCTAGATGATGTTTTTCTCTGCTTGATGATACAGTCGATTGCAGAGAAGTAAAGGTTCATCATGTTCTACACAAAGATTAAAAAACACCAGCACAATCTTAAATAAAGAGAGTTGTGGTTATCATACTTTTCATGAGCTAACTAAGCTTAATCAGACAGTTTTTTATCACCTGGCAACCTATGTAGTTAGTGCATGAACCGATATGCTTCCTACCTGGTTGTCTTCCCTTTCCAGTTTCTTTCCAGTGAGGGAGAGAAGCCTGCAGAGACATTCCAAATTCTCCTCGCTGGGGTTCACAACAAGCTTTTGTTCGATCCAGTTGTTTATTAACTGCTTCGGGAGCATCTCCAATTTAAAAAGCTCTGCAGTGAATTCAATGTTGAGGAGGGATCGTTGGAAAGCACTGATCTTCTCTTTCTCTAGGTCTTTCTTTAAGCATGGCTGTAGTTTCTAGAGGGAATGTTAGGGATTAATCATTATAAAAAAGATTTTTCTGTGTTCTTCAAAGTACATGTAGACACATTCATAATATTCTTGCTGAATTATAAAGCTGTGTGCTTTATGTCAAAACAAAAAGAAACCTCTTTGGCTTCATTCAGCTCTTTCTGCATCTTCGCAAGTATTTGGTCGTGCTTCCTCTCTTGTTTTATCTCCTCCATGCATCGGCTGAGAAGCATCTTTTCTATGGTGGGATCTTCCATTTTACAGCTCTTCAGACATATAGATACATTATTAGAAATGCTGTAATATGCTCAATAAATTCTATTCTATATTGTATGCTTTTCTACGACGAATTCCCAATTAAATAAACAGAATCTCATGGTGAGCACATGGTGGATTACGTTTGGACATAGAAAGATCTCACTTATGTCCTTAAGTTGACTGCAGAGGCCTGCATACATCACTGCTATGTTGGGTTCAGCTGTGGCCTTTTGCACAGTGTGTAAGATAAAATAAATGAATGTCCTGACCGTTATAGAAACAGCTGAGCCTAATGGTTACAAGGGTTCAGGTTTAAACCAAATGTCACTCCTGTCCTGAATCAAGTGAAGGAATGGAGCCGGTTTGGACCTTGGTGTCTTGCTTATGTGAAATGTATTGCTTCTCTGAAAGCATTTTCCTGTTTTACAATTGATCGAGTCTCGCTTCCTCGATTGAGGTTCATTGTGGTTTGTACCTTCTTCTCTTCTTGTTGAGCTTCATTGTGGACCATGTTGTTGTTGGTAAGGCTCTGGTTGTGGGCTCTGGGCACCCAGTTATTCTGTTTTACACAGAAAAGGAAGAAAAGGGGATTTGAACTCAAAACACTAGAAAACATACAGATATGTGCTGGCATGTTCCAGACATGGGATCAGTGCTTCTTGACTTCAATTATTCAAATGTGCTTCATAGAGTGGTTATGAAATTTGGGACACAGCCAGAGACACGCGAGCTCTTGGCTTGGATAAATCTTTAATATTACAGGAAGTAAATAAAAGAAATACCAAAATTAACAGTTTCACAAAAGCTGATTTAAAAACACAGGAAATACCGAAGTGCGGTGAGTCATAGGGAAGGAGGGATTAGTGAACATTTGAAGTACTTACCAGTCGTAGATCCACAATACCCAGCAGCTTGAAGCACATTCTAGATGATGTTTTTCTCTGCTTGATGATGCAGTTGATTGCAGAGAAGTAAAGGTTCATCATGTACTACACAAACAAAGATGAAAAAACACCAACACAATCTTAAATAAAGAGAGCCGATTAAAGTCTTTTAAATTGCAGTAGGTATCAGATTAAATTTGAACTGAACTAAGCAAAACCAGACAGTTTGATTCATGAACTGGCAACTTATGTAGAATTAATATGCTTCCTACCTGGTTGTCTTCACTTTCCAGTTTCTTTCCAGTGAGAGAGAGAAGCCTGCAGAGACATTCCAAATTCTCCTCGCTGGGGTTCACAACAAGCTTTTGTTCGATCCAGTTGTTTATTAACTGCTTCGGGAGCATCTCCAATTTAAAAAGCTCTGCAGTGAATTCAATGTTGAGGAGGGATCGTTGGAAAGCACTGATCTTCTCTTTCTCTAGGTCTTTCTTTAAGCATGGCTGTAGTTTCTAGAGGGAATGTTAGGGATTAATCATTATAAAAAAGATTTTTCTGTGTTCTTCAAAGTACATGTAGACACATTCATAATATTCTTGCTGAATTATAAAGCTGTGTGCTTTATGTCAAAACAAAAAGAAACCTCTTTGGCTTCATTCAGCTCTTTCTGCATCTTCGCAAGTATTTGGTCGTGCTTCCTCTCTTGTTTTATCTCCTCCATGCATCGGCTGAGAAGCATCTTTTCTATGGTGGGATCTTCCATTTTACAGCTCTTCAGACATATAGATACATTATTAGAAATGCTGTAATATGCTCAATAAATTCTATTTTTTATTCTATATTTTAGAATTCTCAATTAAACTAATTCTCAATTAAATAAACAGAATCTCATGGTGAGCACTTCCCTCAGTTCTTCTGTTTTCTTTAAAATAATAAAACATAGATTAGACTCTAGAAGATAATGAACCTTAAATGGATTATGTTTAGACATGGAAAGATCTCACTCACCTCCTTAAGTTTACTGCAGAAGCCTGCATACATCACTGCTGTGTTTGGTTCGGTTTTGGCTTTTTCCACAGTGATGTGAATGATCGCTTTCACTCTTTTCTCGTTCTCATTGCTCTTGTTCCCCAGCAGCTGCTCCAAATCAGGTTTGCTTGTTGTTGGGGGCACTGGATTCAGAATGACCTCTTCATTAGCCATTTCAGTGGCAGAGGAAGCACAGGGCTTTTCATCAGCTGTGGTGTTAGAAACAGATCCCGTGTAATTAAATGGATGGATCTCAACATCATCAGGTGTCTCCCTTATTAAGACATTGTTGGTTTCTGCCTCCTCTCCAGATTTTATGGTAACACCAGAACTGCCAATCAATCCAGGCAGTGTGGCCACTTTGCAAATAGGAGCACTCTCGGAGGGTGCTGCCTTATCAGCATTACTGGAGACCAGATTATTTGATGTAAGATCAGTTGTATCTGCTTCTTTTAAATCAGTGCCACCCTGGTCTTCCTCTACCACTGGAACGTCTATGCTGCTACTCAATACAGGCAGTGGAAGAAGTGAGGGGGAAGCTGGAGGTGAGGATGAGGACATAACCAAAGTATCATCCTGACTTTCAACTGGAGGGACTGGAGAGACTGGGATGGGCTGATGATCAGGTTTGGTCTCAGTGTCTATAGAAATAAATCATAGATACAGTGAGCATATGCTGACAATAATTTTCAGAAATCAATATAATGCAGTTTGTAGTAACAGTAACAGTTGTGCTTGAGCTTCTATATCATTTCACATGTTTCATACCCAATCCAGACAGGATATCCTGTGTGATGTCTCGCCCTCCCTGGTTGGGGTCTCGGATTGTAATCTGTAAGAAAATCAAGTTAGCTTTACTAACAACATTCACACTAAAATAGACAGCAAAAGAGAAAGAATATATTTATTACATATTTGCGAGCTCTTTTGGGCAGAAGGTGCCATTGAGGATCCACCATACTAGATGCCACATAAGGCTGGTACTGTGTATAGTACTCTGTAGCTAGAGAAATAAAGAAGAATAGTACATAATCCCCAGTGTCCTGTCTCAAATCAGAAGTGCACTATGTGATCAGGGTATTTAGTATTTAGGCGGTCTCAAACAAAAGATTGGGAAGCGATTAACCACTTGCCAAATACAGATCCATAAGGAAAACTGTCTCCATAATAATAAACCTCAGGTGATGTGGTCACTGTGCACTCGTACTGCTGCACATATGGATTGTAGTGTGAGCAGTACTGGAATAAAAAGAAGAAACAGCAATTATTTACTTTACTTCTACACATTAATACATAATTTACTAGATGATTACTAGATTAGAACTGTAATGCATGCAAGTACCAGGCCATAAGGGATGGAGTTATGGCCCAGGGGCTGTGGTCCCATCATCACTGATGAGGAAAAGTCGTAGGTAAACGAAGGGTATGTAGGGTAGGACGGTGCCACCCACTGGACGTGATAAGCCATATCGGCGTAATACTCCTGCAATAGAAAAATGTAGGCAGATAGGCTATATCAAAGGTTATAACCTACACAAACATCACTATTAATGTATGGCATTTAAGATAATACAATTGAATAGAAATGAAAAGGAAGTAACCTTTTTCGCAGTAGAATTAATCGTGCTGTGTGTAAATTCTATTGATGAGTGTAAGATCAAAGCGGCTCGTTAATAGAGCGTTCAGACGCACCGCTACTGTGACGTCATTTCACCAAAGGTTTTTTTACTGCTACGTCATCCGCGTTGTAGATTGAATCAAAACTGACTCTTCTCTTTAATTGCTTTATTAATAGCAATACCATTTCCTTAACCCAAGATATCTCAGTAGTTCATAGCAGATTATTTATTTTATTAAAGAAATAAAAGAATCAGCCAATGTCTGCCTTTTGTAATTCAGAAACTTTTGAAGAACAGATCTGCTTTTTACTGGCTGATGATGAGAACATAAATAAACCTTAATAAAGATAATGATAATAAAATAATAAAACTAATAATATTTTTTATATAATAATAAAAAGCAAAATGATTAATGAGGGGCACAAAGTGGGTATCACTGTTACCTCCAAGCAAAGTGGGATCCGAGTCTTTTCTGTTTGGAGTTTGGATGTTCTCCTCGTGTCTTTTTGGGTTTCCACTGGAAGCTCAAGTTTACTCCCACAGTTCAAAATCATGTAGTTTAGTTAATTGGAGACACAAAATTGCCCTACAGGTGAATGGGTATGTGTATGAGTGTGTGTACCCAGCAATGAACTGTTCCCAATCAGACAAATATGTATGAGGTAGATTTGTGACTCATGATACCACAACTGATGAATTCTAATTCAATGCTCTTATAAGGAACACTACACTACACCTGGATTAAAAAGCTACCACTAAAGCAGTCAAGTGGATTGGTGTCTGTGACTAAAAATAAAGAAAGCGTTAATCCCCTGACATCACTGAGAGGAAAGTCCCATCAGTTTAAACGACTGAGAAATGGAGGACTGGCATGGATTTTGACTTGTGCATTATAGAAGAATGGGTCAGTCACAGAGCAGAGAAAACAGTGAAGTAGCTCTTTGTCAGATTCAGGAGTTGTATAAAAAGTTTGCAAGTGAGTGCCCAAGTGGAAACCTTTTCCTGCATGAATTCAAAAGGATTTTTGGAATAAATGACTCATCATCTGAAGAATCTGCTTATATGGATAATTTGTTTAGATCATTTGATACTAATCAGGTAAGTTTTATTTTTTATGACTATATAAATGGGAGACAATAAACATTTGTTGAAACCAGTATTTATAAGATTTTATTAGAATTCATCATCAAGCATTATTGCTGTATTTGTGTTGTTTTGGGTTTGATATTGATATTAAATTTAATAGAATAACTTACAGATAGCCACTACCTGCAGTGGATTTGGTTCCACTGGGAAACACTGGACGTATGTAAAAAATACCCAAGACCAGGGGTTGGCAAACTTTTTGGCTCAAGGGCTGAGCAGGGTTTGGAAATTTGACAGACACCGATAAAGCCTTTAGCACAAAAAATGTATTTTAAAAATGAAAATCTGTGTACTGACATGAACAAAAATGCTCAAGCTCATCAAGGTCGCATCATTATGGAATGGCTGCTGGAGACTGGGGTGCCTTAAATGGAGTGGCCTACGTTTTATCCCATAGAAAACCTATGGGATGAGCTGAGTCGCCATGTGGAGGCTCGTAACTCCAGAACCTCAAAGACCTGAGGGCCGCCCTTCAGGAAGAGTGGGATGCCATGCCTCGGCAGACAATAAGTCGTTTTGTGAACAGCATGAGACATCGTTGTCAAGCTGTACTTGATGCTCAAGGGCACATGACAAGTTATTGAGACATTGATATTTTTTATTGGGGTATACCCCGCACTGTTATTGGCTTTTATTTCAATAAAATGTTTGAGATTATAAAATCACCATTGCATGCTTCTACTCAAATGGCCTCATTTCATGAATAATATCACTGTGGCGTGAACTTTTATGTTTTCCATAAATCTCCATAATAAAACGTTTCTTCTTGCTGTACACCAAACCCAAACTACTGCTCAGAGCCAAACTGATTCCTTGTTTTAGACACATTAAGAGAATAATTAATTTATTGAGATAAACAGTGATGCTAGAAAGGGATCAAGAAAAAAAAATGAACGCATGAGAAACATCAAGATGGAGGATGAATTTATATGAACAATAAAAGCCAATAGTGAAGCCTGAACACTGAAAACAATATGTTCTGGTGAAACTCTGTCCACATAGTCATAAAAAATCTACACTGTTTACTATACAGATTGCAAATTACTTCTTTACTAACTGTAAGGTTACTGTTTTGAGCATTATATGATAAATAAATGTGGACTGAGAACCTCCATTTTCAGCAAGATGCAGCACATATTTATATTTTATATATGTTAGTTAAAATCATTTAAAATAACATTTGTAATATACTTGTACATGAATATCACTGTTTCTTTAGGATAATACCATAGACTTCATGGAGTTTGTGGCTGCACTCCATTTGGTTCTTCGAGGCAAGCTTGAGGATAAACTCAAGTGGTCATTTAAAGTTTATGATCGGGATGGGAATGGCCGATTGGACAGAAAAGAAGTGACACGAATAGTACAGGTACATCTACATCTTTATTAGTATGCCTAGTGATGCCTGGACTACTTTTCCTTCATTAAACACATTAGCCTTTGCAAGTCAATACACCCTTACCCCTAGACTCTCTTATAAACCTTCTTACTGCTGTGGGTCTTTTTATGTCAGTTGACCTTCAGCCAGTTGACCCTTTGTGAGGCAAAGGAGAGCATACAACATACAACATTTTAATTTTAAATAAATGTACTATTTTACATATTGTATGTACAGTTACAAAACCATCATATAACATCACTTAAGCATTCATTAATTCACCCGTAGATAATAATTCAAGCATTCAATTAGCCAGATATCATACCTGCAACCGTGATCAGATCAGAATAAAGTGATTTATGAAAAAAAAAAAAAGGAAAACAAATGTGGATGTCAAGCTGACGTGCAATTGGGTTATTCAGCACAGAAATGGCAAAAAAAGTTCACATCTGAAGTTCACACCCAAATTTGGTTCTGAAATCAATAGAGGGCTATGAAGAGCTCGGAATGTGCAGATAATGCCTAAATTTTGGCTGCATTTCTGTGCATTTCTGCAGTAAAAAGTGAGCAAAAAGGCACCCGGAGCAAAGTCTAATACTAAATTATATAAAGGGTTTTGTAGTATTTGCTTCTTCTAAAAGTTGTGCAATCATCCTATAGCTACAGAAACCTCATATTTTCCCTTACTCAAGTATTAATAAAAAATGATTACAATAATTAACTTTGTTAATAGTTTAATATTTCAATAGTTAATCTTTATCTACTTTTATTATCTACTGTACTATTTCTAGAAGGGGAAATGCACATAATGCATGCATGACTGTCTCAAAAAATGTGTGTACAGATAATCTACAAATTGAGGACGTATGAGAACCCTGACACTGTAGAACCAGATCAGATATGTACCAGGATCTTTGAACTTATCGATAAAGACAATGATGGTAAGTTCTTAATTTGACTATCAAAAGTAATGCTAGATATATAGTGTTGAATTTGTGTCTATAAATATTCATTTTTGGTCTGGCAGGTCAGATTTCTTTAGAGGAGTTTATGGAAGGTGCTCAAAGAGACAAATGGGTGATGGAGCATCTGAGGCTTGATCTTCGGCCCACTGGCTGGTTCATCGAGCACAAACATAAAAATTCATGAAACCAAATGAATTTAAAAACACGAATGTCTTAAGTAATAAAAAAATATGCTAATACAACTGCTACAAGGTCAAACAGAGACACGAGAGGGACAAAAAAGAAACTTTACATGGACAACAAAGGAAGCTGGAATCAAACCTGGGTGTCTGGAGCTATGTGTGACACCTGCAACAGTTTTTAGCATTAGACTTTGCTGACATGAAATTAATTGTGACTATCACCACTTTATCACGTTGATTCTTCCATACAGAGTGCTCTGATCCACTTCAGAAGACATCGGACCAATAAGCTTTCACATTTAACATTTCAACTTTTTTATGCATGGTCAATGAGCATTCATGTTCATGTGCATGTACACATGATGTCATCACTCAAATTAGCTATTTTTAGAGTAAATAAGCTTAAAGGCTAAGAGATTAACACTGAACCAACAGTCTGGCGCAACTTATCTGCCCATGTATAATACTTAAACTTATTTGTGTCTATGAAATACATAGTCTAAATAACCAGTCATTCCAAGTAATTAAATCGAAAAACAAGAACAACAAGCAAATAATCTGACAGCCAGCTTTTACTAGATTTATTTAACAACATACAAAAACTTTGTAGCAGAAAGACCAGCACCCAGCTAACATTAATGAGGCCTGATCACTTTTATACACGATTATCTTAATTTGAGAAGAAAATATTGATATATGTGATATTTCTCTATAGTTTTAATCAAATGCCGCTTTAATTGATTTACTTCATTATTATTCATGTAATTTATGCAGGTTATAACTCTCTTACACACAGGGAGGAAACAAGTACTCAGTCATTTTGTTTTTTTAATTGACTTTCAGTTGAAAGGCCTAATTTAGAGTAGAAGCAAATTGAATGTAATTTCTATGTTTTCTAATTTTTATGCATTTTGACCACATATTGTAGCTGCATAAAGATTTTCAGAAGACGTGTGTACTTCTTTTTACTTAATAATGTCAATTTGGTTGTTTTTGTTGTATTCGGGATTGAAGCTCATGTTTAACACTTTTACATTCATGGCAAGTTTCATCAGTTCGCTAGGTAGTAACAAACAAAGTCACAGGCAATCTCAAATTCACCTCACATGCACATCTTTGGACTGTGAGAGGAAACGGAGCACCTACAGGAAACCCAGATAGACACGAAGAGAACTTGCAAACCCTAGGACTGCAAAAATAGGACTCAGGAACTTCTTGATGTGAGCCAATAGTGCTACCCACTGAGCCACCGCGCTCCCTTAATAAAGTCAGCCAGGGGTGGCCAAAAATACAACTACTACAACTTGTGAACATTGTGATACAAAAGGGGATTATAAGTTTATGACTGCCATAAATGTGGCCCTTTTCTTTAATAAAGTTTAACATTGTGTGAAGCGTTTTTTTTGCATAATAGACAAATATAACATTTATAAAATATGCACACTTCCTAAGGGAGGGCATTAAGTCGGGATACAGATGTGTTAAAACATATACATCTGCTCAACCTACACACCAACTACCAGTGATTTACTTAAATCAGGTACTTGTGCAGTGTTGAAACACCGCCATCTGCTGGGGATTCTGAGTAATACTGATAAAACTTCACTTCACTGTACTTTAGGGTAAAAGAATTCATTTCCCAGCATTCCTCTAAAACTACATGAGTGATGTAATATTCTGAGCATGCTCTGTTTAGGAGGTGTCTGGGGTGCCTAGACGAGGTTTTAAAAGGACTGTTGGTGCTTTGGTGCCGTTTCAGCTGTTCCACACCCGCAGCAGGGATGCTTCTGAGAGAGGATTCTTAGATGGAGATTGTGCAGGTGAAGTGCGTCCTGACACCTGTTT
>JAYDZG010000009.1:6809522-6823069 GCA_034509265.1 Microcambeva bendego | reverse complement strand
TGTGCAGGTGAAGTGCGTCCTGACACCTGTTTATTTGTTTGTTTATTTGTTTGTTTGTTTTTTTGTGTGTGTTAGTGTTTGAGAGACGAATGAAATCTTACAAGCATTAAAGTAACGATTTTTGGCTAGCATAAACTCGAGCACACGAGTACACGTGCACGCGAGCACACAAACGCGCGCTCGCAAATCGGTTGCGTGCGTTTGCTCGCGTGCGAGTCTATGCTAGCAAAGAATCGTTCACATTTTCTCATGTTTCGAGAATAAAGCAAAGCCATTTTCTGAGTAGTATTATTTCGTTATTAGGCATTATTAATTTCATATTAGGCATTATTTCGTTAATTTGGTTACACGTTCCACCTTCTCATTAATTTTAGCTAATTAAATGTGGGTTGGTTTTTAGATATAAAGGGGATTGTTTTTAGCAGAATGGGCGCCACAAGGCTTGATATACATTTGCCACAAAATGCTAAAAACAACTGTTTTGTTGAACGTGTTGTATAAACATATTTAAAAATGTTTTCTAGTTCTACTGTGTTGTAGCAAAGTGCTAAAAACAAAGTTTACCGTGACAAATTAACAATGTATGCTATTATGCTAACAAAAGCATCTACAAGTGCATACACTTATTAGCCCTATTTTTAATGAATAAACTTTTCCTAGAAACTACAATTTCTAAGGAATATAATACAAATGGGACTTAATAGGAAAAACTGTTTCTGCTATAAGGTACATGTAATATGCCACAATATGGACAAGATGGCAAAGGGTTACATTAGGCCTCTTTACAGACCACTGATGGGCCAGAGAAAGATACCTCTCAAACACACACTGTGAACCCACTGGTATTTCTTTAAACCAGTAGATTTTGGATTTTTTTATCCATTTATTGATTGTTTTACCACTGCTATATTTACATTTTTAGCATTTAGCCACTTACTGTACTGTGTCTAATCAATTAAAGGTTAAGAAACTGGCTCGAGGGCCCAACAATGGGAGTCATGGGGCTTGAACCAGTGAAATTTTGGTTATTAGTCCAGCACCGTAACTTCAAGGCTACAACTTTCCCTAGGCTTTATCTCGGTCAGAGTTTTCTTCATGTCTTTATAGAGCTTGATTTGTGCACAGTATCACAGTCTTTCTGGAGCAGATAATTGTTTTAATATATTAAACCTAACCAACACATATGAATTCATGGCGCCTAATGGTTGAAGTACAAGACTAGTAATCAAGAGGACGCTGGTTCAAAACCCACCACTGCTAGGTTGCTGCTGTTGGCAGTGAGCAAGGCCCTTAACCTTCAATTGCTCAGACTGTTACTGTAACTGTAATGTAAGTCGCTTTGGATAAAATGTAAATGGTAATTCAGCCCTTGGCAATGGCTTTTTTATTTTAACAAAAAATCAATTTGTTAATAAGCAAATATATAAGTTTAAATATATTTTAGACTAGAAGGACTAGAAGGTCTGATAAATGCCGAAAATGTAAATGGTTATACAGTAGTCGAATAATATTTTTAGACACAAATGATGTTGCTCTTACATAACAGATGCGATATCACATTTTCATTAGTATTAATTAATAAATTACATTACAGCATAATTATTGCACATCTACTTGTGGCCAGCTTTAATAACGAGCCCCTAAAATTCACACTGATGCACAGATCCAGACTCACACTCATGCTTTTATAGGCCACCGGCCCCTGGGGGAGTCCCAGGCCTAGAGAAGGGGGTGGCACACTTGCACAAATATGGGCAGGTTTGGGAGAGAGGGGGAGAGAGAAGGAGGAATTACTGAATTGCCTGCCACTCTCTCCTACACCACCGTGAGAGCTACGGGACACATGGTGTCCTCCAACACACCTACACACAATACTCAGAGAGCGAGTGTATGCGAAAGTGTGTATGAGTGAGTGCAGAGAGAGAGAGAGAGAGAGAGGTAGAGAAAAAGTCACGGTGAGGAGAAAAGCTGAAGGATTTTTGTGATTCCTCCTGAGGAGCTGTTGCTGCCGCTGGAAGCAGGATGGCCGATGGAGAGGGAGATGAGGAGATCCAGTTCCTGCGAACGGTGAGCAAGCTTAATTTCTACTGAGCATTGAGATCAGGGCATCGACATATTTTAGTGTTAACTGATGCACAGATAGTAAATCGTGACAATAAGGTTGGTTTTCTGGAACTGTTAGTGGGTCAGACTGGACAGTTCAGATGGTCTCTTTAAAGCAACACTAAAAAAAGTCAGTAGAGGATCTGCTACTCTTATGAAACCAATACTCGCCTTCAGAAGTCAAGCTGGGACTTGGATATGTTTAAATAGACCTTGATCATGTGGGGTACATTTTAAAATGTGTGTGATATATTTTTTGGTTCCTCTGGAAGAACGCTTGTATTTCTTAGTGGATTTGACACCAGCTGATATTTATAAATGTCAAACTTGCCATCTGAAAGGCTCGCTTTAGAAAAAGCCATAGAACTTTCACCAACTGACACATTTCCTGTACGTTTTTTTATTCGCCATTAAGATACTTGACTCTTTTTACTCTGACTATATGTTTTGGCCTGTTTTTAAAAAAAAACATGGACTGCTTTTGCTACTGTTTTGGCTTGTTACAGCATCCATTATTTCCCAGGCTTATTTTACAGCCTTCTCCACAGTTCGTTCCAGAATCTTCTTTGCTTTGAGTCCATGAGGGCAGAATGGCAGTAGCAGAAACATCTGTTAGCATCGTTATCTATTTTTATCCAAGCTGAGGAAAGCGGAGACTTATAGAGTGATGGCAAAAGATGAAGCAAGCAATTTGGTTGACTCAGAAGAGGGTGGGGGTCAGTGGGGAGCATCAGCTGCTCTATAACCTCTTGTCTTTCACTACTGAAACTTCGAGGCCAGTTTACTCGGGAGGTAAATGATATCACAACACTCTGGACACAGACTGAAGTAAATGAGCTTAATGAAAGTACAGCAGAGACGAAGTGCGTAATGCAGTAGCAGCATATAGCAATACAATACCAGAACAGTTTTTTTATCTGCTTTGTTTCATTCCATTTACATGTTTGGCATTTAGTCACAGTACTGTGGCTAAGCTATTACGTTAGTTGGGTTAGTGACAGTCTGGCTTGAACCAGTGACCCTTTGGTTACTAGTCCAGTACCTGAACCGCTAGGCTTTATCCTGGTCTGTGGCTCACACACTTGGCAATTTCTATTTGTTCCAATTGGACTGCATAGACTTGTGGGAGGAAACAGGAACACAGAAAAAAAAACTCATAGAGAAAACACAAAAGAGTCTCTGGCCACCCAGCTGGGAAATCGAACCCTGGCCCGTTTGCTGTGATGTAAAAGAGCCACCTTGCCATCGTCAAATATTCAAACGTTATTTGTTTTTATCTGTACACACTTTATATATGTGGTGGTAAGGAATAAAGTAAATACAATTAATGCTTTCCAGAAAGGGGTATAGTAACATATAGTTTCTAGTAAATAAATGTAGTTTTAAATACGGAAAACAATTAGAAATTATTATGAATAAGTAATTAAATGGCTAAATGAACATTTAACATAACATTTACCTTTATTTACACTTGTCCAACTGGCAGCCTTCCATGCCTGACAATGCAGCCTATGCCAGTTTCTCGAACCAGCCTCTGGGGGTCAAATAGGAACTACACTCAATAAATCCACAAAAGACTCTAGATTTGGAAACCCAAGGTAGAATTTCATATGAAAAAGTCAACGAATTATGTGAAAACGGGCAAATGAAAACCGAGGTGTGACTGTACTCGTAAATGTTGAATGCAAATGTTTGTCATTTCTATTTTTTTAGAATTAGTCTATAATAAAAAAGCTTGAAAAAGGCAATAAAGATGCTTTCACCCTCTTCAGAAAATTAAGTCACTGTTCAAAAAATGTCAGCCAAAAAAAAAAAAATATTAAAAGAAAGCATTCTTGTACTGCTCTCTTACTAAACTCAGTACAATTATTTTGATTATTTGGACAAATTCCTAATAAAGCCCCCTCACTAAATATATGCCGTTATGCACTTTGATAAAAAAAAAATCCCATTAGCTTTTTGGGATTTACCCATTTAGTAGGAGATAGATTTTTATTTAAGAATTTGTCTGATAAACTATGATAATTGCTTTGCATCTGTCTGAGGATTATCTGTCGGCATGTCTGTCTGGATTCCTCATGGTTTGGATAAACATAGCGAGTAAACAATAGGAATAATAATAGAACCACCCAATTCGTCAGTTTTGAAAGTGTCTCCGAAAATTAGTGGTGTCTATTCTGGAACGGTAGAGGCTCAAATAATTCATTTTTAATTATGCACAAATGTCAACTTCTTATAATCACATGGCACCAAAATGACACGGCCAGTTGTTGTGGTTTTCCCCGTGACTTTAAAGCATCTTCTGGAAAGATTCTCCACAGCAGGGAGCCATCAGTACTCGGGTAGCTTTTGTTTGTGTTGAGGTCTACTCCCGTTACTAAAGGGATAAAGTGTCATTGTTATAGCTTGTCTGATTTGTTCATTTAGGCTTCGCACTGCTTTTATCATTGACTTATAACGGGTTAAAATGTAGAAGTAGAGTTGCTAAAGATTCCAAATTAAATAATATTTAATTTGAGTTAGCTTCATTTTCTGGTTTAACCACTACTTTAGGGTGGTTGAATGCAACCATCTCCATCTCCTCACCAAAACATCGCCAATTATGTCTGTATGCAGTCGTTGGAGACCCTGGACAAGCATAAATTATCACTGTGCCACAAGAGTGACAACATCCAATAGTAGTTGACAGTTAATCATTTGTCTTTAGATTTTTGCAACCTATTTAGAAATGTTAAATGTTTGTATAGTTTAGGTGTTTATTCTACTTCATTTTAAGGAGGTTTGTATCTCAAAGAAATCAAACAACCCACATCTAACAGCATAATCAGTCCCTATACTGGAAGATGGGGTTTTGTTTCAGAAATACAAACACCGTGTGTCCATCATCGGGACCCCTTCAGTCCTCACTATCTAATCGTGACTGCACATACTTCAACCATGAGTACCAGTGATATTGGGGTAGGGTCATTTCACACTGTTACCACCTACGTGCCCATCAACAGACCATCTAGTCAGACTTAGAAAATTGTCACAGCATACAGTCTAAGACGTTAAGAGTTAAGGGCATAGTTCAGACAAGGTAGTTCACAATCTTCATTATAAGGCTTGTGGATCTGTTTCAGGGATAGTTGCTGACAATCTGGGTAAAGGTAGGTGGCAGCAATTCTGTTATCCCACCTAAAGACTGACCCAAAAAGAACCAGCCCAAAGTCGTTACCCTTGGTTGTGTCCTTCTGCTTAGCAGAGACATTCCTGAAATACACACTGTTGTTACAAAGCTTTACAGAAGACGAGTCTCACACCTGTAAGTTGTAGCAACATGCCTGTATGTCCTATTCACAACTATTTAGATTGCCTGTGTTTACTTTGGTCATGTCTTCATGCAGTTAATGGCAATTTTGTCTAAACAGTCCATTAACTGTTAACTTGTACACTGTGTCTGGCTTACTTTTGCCAACACTAATCTATCACAGCACAGTCATTTGAACAAAATATGTCTGGAATTACTTAGTCAAATAAATCCACTCCTTATTCCCTCAAATGCAAAGCAGCACCATAAACTGCAAGAGCAATGTAAAGATCTCGGTTCATAAAGATGATTCATTGATTATAGATGGCTAATGAATGTGCTGTTGTAAATGCATGTGTTTATTGACTATACGATGTCATTACATTTTTGGGTGTAATGAAAAATCTAAAGGTCTCTTCAGATCTATATTTTTTATCATGCTGCTCTCTGAAAGATATCCAAATAGATGTGTGAGATTGTTTCTGGGGTATTCCGGTTTCAGGGTTCTTTTTATAGTTTTGCTACTATAAGAGAGTCAGGCACTCAAGGGGAAAAGCAAGTGTCCTACTTCTGCGTTGCTTCACTCTGGCAGGAGGATTCTGCATGTACATGTTGGTCTTTGACTTATGTAGTCATCCGCTAGCATTCATTAACTTTCCTTTTGCAGGGGTAGCATCCAATTATAGTACCACACTCAAATTCACTGTGCTCTTTAGAACGATCCATTCGGTCACAAATGTCTGTTAGCCAGTCTACATGGCTAGCTGCTTAATTTATTCCTCGGAGTCAATAGGACGAAATAAAATGCCAGAAGTCAGAGATTCAAAGTTGTGCTCACATGCGTGTTCATATAATGTAAGGGGTGGCGCTCTTTCCATGACTTCCCTGAATTGAACCCGGCATTTCCAGGAGGAACTAGACCTTCTGAGACCCCGGGATAAAGATGCTGATGAAAATGCCTACACAAACACAGCCATACAGTAGATTCTTTTTTTCCCCTGATGCACATTTTATCATACAGTATACAGACAGGGATTTTCATCAAGCTTTTGGATCTGATCTAGTTCATCTAGTTCTTCAAATACAGCAGATTAGATTAGATGGATGGATGGATGGATAGATAGATAAATAGACATATAATTAATGTTAATGTATGGTTATTACTTGAGCTATATACATATATACAATTGTGTCTGTGTACATAGTGCTACAGTATATGATGATGATGATGATGATAGTCATATAAGATTAGTTAGAAGTGTAATATAGTATTAAAAATAATAATATATTAGATAAAAATGTAGTATTACATTATAATTGAAGTAATAATATGTGTAACTATGTGTTGCTATGTAACTAAATGAGGGAGAAAACAGAGATTGGAAAAGTGAAGGCATCTGTGTCATTGACATTTATTTATTCTGCCAAGATCAGATCCAAGTAAACAGGCACTTTCAGCTGTTTGTCTGTTGGCTTTTATAGCTCCAGCTTCTGACTGGCTAGCACTGAGAAATCAAATTAAATGTAAACATTAAAATGTAAGTCTCATTATTTTCATGTTATTCCATCCGTTTGCCTTGTGTACGCATAAATCTAAAACACAAATAAATTATAAAAATATTGTAAAAACATTACTCATTACATCACTACGCCACCATCGCTTTGTGATGGTTGCCTGCACTGATGGGTCAGCTTTCTCAATTGTTGCCTGCCTCGTGATGTCTGTAGCAGACAGTCTGTAGCTCCTGTTAATACAATCTATGTTGTTGGTCTTCCTTCCTTCCTTCATTCCCTCCTTGATAAGACTTAATACTGTCACTGTACTGGAAGTCACTTTGGATAATGATGTCAGCTAAAAAGCAAACATGTAAATAAGTCAAATCATTTTTATTTGTACAGTGCAACAGGTATTGTCACAAAGCAGCTTAACAAAGAAACAAAAAACATACAAATCTAAAATAAAGAAGGATTATTTCAGGAAATGCATTGATAGGGATTGATCTCAACAGTTTAGTACTCGTCCTTATAACAGTAACAGTTCTTTTCCCCAACTCATGGACAGTATGGACAGATATTGTTTTTCTATAATGGCTGCACTGGACTGGTTTTATGTTGCAGGAACAACATGCACTATTAATATTATACAATAATCAGATCATGTATTCATGTAATGTAAAGTGTTCTTGAAGTATGTTTTACTACAATAATAATGCATATTTTTTTTAAAAAAAGCTAATTTGTTTGGCAGGTTATACATTGCAATGTGTTGTGCTAAATTTTCTTTAAATGCCACGAGTTGTACAATCACTGTAATCTGTCATATATGACCTGGAATGCCTAAACAGATGTGAACTGATGTGAATCTGCAGAACCGGCCACCCATATCTTTTACTCAGGTAAAGCCCCAGTCTAATGTAATCTATCTAAGTTTCTGTACTGCAATTCTTTTTTTTGGCAGATCGTGTTGTTTAAACTTTATTTGCATTTATTATCACTGCAGACTCAAGATCAGAATTTTACAGTACAGTTTTAAATGTTCAAAAATGATTAGTCTCAGTGTGCTAGCTGAGGTAATCGGGAATACGAGCATTCGCAACATTGCAAATCTTTGCCTCTAGTGATTAATTGTGCTTTGATAAGTGACACTATTTATTAATTTGATTTAAATGTGATTCTTGTTTTTTTTTTTCTTGACCTTTTGAATTTTTCTGTGAACATTTGTAGTAGGTGCTCTGTCTTGTTTGATTTATCTGACGTTATGTGAACTTGAGAATGAGAAGTACACATCACTGAGGTCTGACAGGAACATAAACATTGGCCTTTATTGAGTAATATTGCTTTGTGAGGTTGACACTATATTTTATTATTTTTAAATGACATTTCTGCAGCCGGACATTTGGAACACAGATCATTGGATGTAAGCCTCTACTTGTGAGCTCTTTCATAAGTTAAATGTACATTTGTTAGTTTCAAATCTGCACAGCTGATGTTCTTCCTGCCTGTGCCATCATGGAAGAAAAAGTATTCTATGCAAACTTTTAATGTATTTTGCCTTTTACAATATCAAAAAGTGAGTTAATTATTTGTAATGATTCGAGGTGGAGGGTTAAGCTGGCGGGATCATTCCTCCAAACTATCTGCCAGTCAGCAATGCCTGGGAATGCAAGTGACAGGTGCTGCCACAGAAATAGAGGCAAGGAGTGAGGGAGAGCGTGAACGAGGGTGAGGGGGTAGGGTTTGAGATGTGTTATAAGGAGGTGAAGGTGGAGTTAAGGAACAGGGTAAAATAAGGATATTTAGTAAAAAACAAGCACTGGTGATGTCTGGAATTGAATGTGATATGCATTTATTTGTGAGGAGTGAAAGGGCCGGAGGTAAACGGGCTGTTACTTTGGGTAACTGAGAGCTCCATAACACCAAAGTCTATTTTCTCAGTTTCACTTTGCTCAGCACATACAGCCTGAGCCAAATATTTCCATTCCTCTGCTCGGTCTATACACTTGTTATACGCTGCAATCTCAAGAGTATTTCTACCCCACCAGTATTCTAGTGTATGTATGTCCATTCTGATGACTTATGTGCATTTGGGAGATATTTGTCCCTATTGTTTATACAGTAATGTTACAAAATCCTTACAGTGTTTCTGTAATTTTACACACCTCATGCTGATCAAAGTGATCAAAGGAGCCGAAGCGTGTGTGGGAACTCTACACCCTGAGCAGTGATCCATTGCTGAGGACCAGACCTTTACTAATGTACCTACTCAATTGCACTAAGAGGCATTTAAAATAAAGGACTTAACATGTTGGTAGCACTGGGTAGCACTGTCGCCTCACAGCGAGAAGGTCCTTGGTGGGGTGATCTGGGTCCTTTCTGTGTGGAGTTAGCATGTTCTCCCTTTGTCCATGTGGGTTTCCTCCGGGTACTCCAGTTTCATCCCACCTGCCAAAGACTGATTGGAGACACTGAATTGCCCTGTAGGTACCTTTGATGGACTGAATCTCCATCCAGGGTGTTACCTTGTGCCTTGCGTCCGTTGACGAGCTGGGATAGGCTCCAGCACTCCTACCTGACCCTGATTACGATGAGGGATTAAGGAAAATGAACTGAACTGAACCCATGTTGTATTTCTATATAATGTAATAACCATGTAGCTTTGGATTGAGTAGCTCGCCCCTTGTGGCAACTCTTGGCGTTCCTTCTTGACGATGATACGGTTTGCTGTTTTTTTTTCCTGTTATAGCTCGCCCCTTGTGGTAACTCTTTAAGTTCCTTCTTGTTCCTTTTTTTCTGTTTTTTTCCTTTTGATTATTTGTTAATATTTTCTCATTTTGTGGCTCTTCAGTCACAGTATTGTTCAAACTTGGTTTCATATTCTGCAGTTGGGTTCATTCTCTGTATTAAGTTGTGTGACAAAGCGATAAACCTGTCCCCATAAATACCACCCTGACCACCCTGCAGGCGGTCCACCTGTAGAGGAAGTGACCTTTTGTTTGAGGTTGTGTGGCAGGGTGTCCACGGCTTTAGGTTTTTTCAGATGGTATTAGTATGTGGCACACAAAAGCATTGTAAATATTATTCTGAATATGTGTCCTCTTGGAATGGGCTGGAGACTTGGCATAAATAGATATCAGCAATATCAGATATTAATGTGACCCTTTTTAAGTTTTAAGTTCTATACTGTATGGCAAGTGAGGCAGCCTGGCTCAGAATTCAGGATTTGGTTCATTAAAAATATGTTTAATGAGGTTGAGCTCAGGGACCTGGGCAAACAGCTGGAGCTTCTCATCTCAAGTCGATGCACTGTATCTTTGTGTACCTCGATTTTCACACAAGGGCTCAGTTATTCTGAAACAAGAACCATAATGTTTTGGGGAAACGAGCCTATCTACAGAACAATGCAACCTTTTTTCTTTCTTTTGCCCACTCCTGTTAGGCGTCGCCACAGCGGCCCATGATCCGCATTATTGATTTGGCATCTTTTTAATGCCGGGTGCCCATCTTGACTCAACCCTCCCTGTTTATCCAGGCTTGGAACTGGAACTACGATGTTTATGCATCCCAGTGGCTTGGTAACTCTAGGTCAAATTACTTTCTCCAGTTAACCTGTCTGCATGTTTTTGGACTGTAGGAGAAATCATAGCTCCTGAAGGAAACCCCCCAACAGAACATGCACAGAACTCCACACAAAATGACAGCCATGCCGGGGGATCGAACCCAGGACCTTCTTGCTGTGAGCTAACAGTGCGAACCCACTGAACCACTGTGCCGTGATTATAACCACTGTGGAAATGCACCGTTGAACATCTGTGTAAATAAATGTGCTAAAACAAGAAAGCGAAAAGTGAATATCAGTTATTATAAGGAGTATCTACATTCTTCAGTTCATTTCAGTTCTGGTGCTAAAACAACTACCATAAGCGGCACCATACATGCTCATAACTAGAATTGGCAAAAGTCATGTAGCCCACTTTCTGTTGCCTGGTTTCTGTATTCCTTCATTCTAAAACAGCTGGTCAACTTGTGCCATGTTTAAAACATTCTTTTTTTTATTTACACTGTGAATAACCAGTTAAATAACCAAGGAGTTGAAAGAAATCGCAACAGCAATAATCATCATCCTTTAAATAAAGGAGCTTTTTTTTCTTCACAGCATTGTATCCATTTCTGACAGACAGTGGATTGTAGTTAGCTTTTGTTAGTGCTCTTTATTGCTAACTACCTTTAGCTGACCCTAGGAGGCCACTTTAAATGAAAAATGCTCATATGTGCTTAAACACCTACATGAGCCACAGCACCTCATCACAATGAGTCATGTTACTTGTTTTGTTCTATGACAAAGAGCTCTCAGAAGAGCTGAAGATTTGTTCTACACTGGCCTTAACTTACCTGTAAGTTCTCCGAGAGGTTCTGTAAATAGCACTGAGGTGAATAAATGAACAAGTATATCACCTCTTACAGTACAGTGAAAGATTTGTGTGGTTCATCAGGAAGATTTTAATTTAGAACTGTAAATATAGAGGCAGTGGTAGTTGTTTGGTAACATGGTGGTAGCATGGCTTAAACAGGCTACCTTCTGATAACTACTTCAGGTTTTTAACCACCCAATTGGACTCCTAGGCACGGCCCTTTGATTGCTGAAATTCTGTAATTCCTGTAATTGCACCAAATGGGAATTTTAGCTTTTTCTAGCTTTTTTTTGCTGGTGCATTAATTGGCTGTTTGAGCTAAATCTTAAACATAGCAATGCTATTCATACTGACATGTTGCAACTTGGCACTGAGACACTAGGGTAACAAACACCTGCAGTTATTGAAAGTTAGCCCAATTTGCAGGCTGCTTAATCAAGCATTATACTGGTTCGTACCTGAAACTGATTTCTTACTTCTGTTATGATATGACCGCTAAACATGCATAGAACAGAGCACAAGTATTAAACCCTGGGAAACAATAACAGTGCAAAACGCACAAAAGAACACTTTAAATACCCTAAATACAAAATGTATTCAATTGAACAAAATAGCACAGATCATTAAAATAGCAGCACAACTTTTTAATTATCACAATTAACACCTTCAATTAACACCTTAAATACAAAAACACTAAGTGTAGTATATTATTACAAAATACCATGTTGCCATCCAATAATCCATCTTTTTTACCAACGTCATGCTGTTTGCATGTACATGAGCACAAGCAGCCAGTGATCTGTCAGGTTTTCTCATTAGTTAATTATTAAACCCCGAGCTTCCCCCAACCTGGTAATACCTTATAATCTGAAGAAGGTATGGCAGTATGAAAATGTCTTTACCGCCCAACCCTACCATTATGATAATGCATGGACGAGTGATGCCCCTTCAATGGTTTGTGGATTCCTGCTGTGTGCTCTGGTTTTGCGGAAAGTCTCGACAGACTGTTAGAGAAACATGAAAATAAAGATTATTAGGATTATTATTATTTTTTTATCGTGGTCTGTTCTGTTCTCATCTCAGTTCTGTATTTGTTTGTAGACTGAATGTCTTCCCATAAATCCTATCCTAAATATGGATGAACTGTAACCGTATACGTGCCCTAGTGAAACAGTCTTTAGCCTCCACTGCTTCTGTATTTGGTGTCTTTGTTGAACATGTACATTTGAATTCTAATGATCAGAACTGTCAAACCTAGATTGCTTCACCTTAATCTAAGCTCTATTGGAGCTCCACGCTTGCAGTGACACATTAGTGCTGCTCATTTGTTGAGAGCAACGTGACGTATTATGAATCCTGGAAATCCCCTGTTGGCTTTGAGTGTATTTATAAAGACATGAGTTAAGCCTGTTAGCATGGGGGTTCAGAATTGCAGATTTGCACGTCGCTGTATCACTATTAATGTACCTGACACACGCAGTGGCAGATCACTTACGGCTTGTTTTGGTCAGCAAAAGGTAGATTGACCTCACTGACATATTCAGTTTTCAGTGTTATGCAAGTTATTTCGATGTTTTTTTTTTTAAACATCTAGATTTTATTTATAGTTTCAGTTAGGAAGGTTAAAGATTGCCAGCACGTTTAAAAAAGGTCAGATAATCACTGATGCACAAGTATTATCAGCTTTGTAATGTCAAACACATGTCCAATTCACCTCACTTGCTTAAGATGAAACCTGAGCTACTGGACAAAATTCAAGCCAACATGAGGAAAACGTATATGTAACTTCTCACTCTGCTCAAATAAGTCTGTTCTGGTTTAATATGAGTAACATGAGTGTCCTTTTATTTGGGTCTTCAGCCTTCTTAATTGCTTGTTTATCATTCCACAAATTATATCTATTTATGTTGCCGCTGGCGATTTGACTGGCTGATGAATCTAATAATTGGCAGCTGTCACTTCGACACCAATGTTGTCGTGACTTGTTGTTTCTTGATATTAAAGAGCATTTTTCCTGGTACCTGGGTAACTGAATTAATCCTAATTTGGCAACCTTGGTGAATAATGACTGTAAAGTGAATATCGATTCATTAGATTAAAGGCATAGTGAATCGATTCGTGATTGATTCTTGGTGCATCGTTACATCTCTAGTTTGTGAGGTCTAAATATTTTATATTATCTGCTCAAGGAAAAATAGCCATGTTGCAGCCAAACCCCCATCCCTTCGCTAAATAGTTTTGAGCCA
>JAYDZG010000009.1:6783990-6805974 GCA_034509265.1 Microcambeva bendego | reverse complement strand
CCATCTGTATTGACTTGTGTTTTTACTCAGTGTGTTTTTTTTGTTTCACATCTAGAATGTGCCTCCTGATTTGGCTATTTGCGCCTTTATTCTGGAGCAGTCGCTCTCGGTGCGGGCGCTGCAGGAAATGCTGGCCAACACTGTCGAGATGAACGAGGTAGGAGCCGGAGATGCTGGGTATTGGAGTATTTGAGGGACGATGCTTTACTGACTGTAGCCCATCTGCTGCACGGTTTATTTTCACCCCCTTTCACTCCATTTATCAACAGAAACTCGAGTTATTAATTTACAAAAAGCATCTAAATAAGTATTTATTTTTGCTCTTTATTAAAGAAATATAATCTCTTATCCGATCACTCGATTAATCGCTGGAATAATAGATAGATAACTCGATTACAAAAATAATCAATCGATGCAACCCTAAAAGCAACAATGAGAGTATCCGTGTTAGGATTTTTAAACACAGTTTACACTTGTTACCTTCTTTTTACGAATACATACCTTTTCAAAACTTCTTATGGGGTGCATTTAGAGACTAGAGCAACACTGTTGTACTTTCAGCATCATCATCTAACGCTCCTACATGTATACGACACATTCATCGCTGCTAACTGGGTGGGTTCAGTGGTGGCGTCAAAGTACACAGACTAGCAAATGGGCCACAGTCAGTTAATATGTGTGCACAAAGTTGTTCTGTTTGGTATAGATTTAAAACTAATGAATGTTTTGTGCTAGATCAGTGTACCTAATAAAGTGCTCAGTCAGTATTTATGCTTGTATGTAGACAACAATAAATGCTGGAGCATCATCACTCAACTTTAAATCATTTATGTATTTATTAGTTAGTAATTTTGTTTGTATGAAAGTATTCCACTGTTGTTTTGGGGTGTATAAAGGTAGTAAAAGGCAACTTTGGAGAAACCTTCCACAGTGCCTCCATAAGCGCGACTTACTTCATCTACTTTTTTGTCTCTTTCCTGACCCCTCATCTCTTTCTCTGCCGCACATAGGCGGTCGATTTGGACCAGTGGGTATGTCCTTGCTCATGTTTATCTCGTGTTTATCTGTTGACCTCAGTAGAATCTAAGCACCTGTCTTTCACTTCCTCCTATCCCTCCTCCTGCCCAGTGTGTCTTGTCTAGATGAAATGAAATGGTGCTGCAGTTACTGTCCCTCCCCCAAACATTCTCTTCATCCTTAGTTTTGTTCACACCTGTTCTTCACTCGGTCCGCACTGCTGGAACTACATTCCGTAGTCAAATGATAAATGACATTTCCAATAAATAAATGTGAGTCAACTTACAAATAAACGTCAGCGACACGGAGACAGATGTAAGATTAGCTCGATGACTCAAATCCTGGCTACAGCTAGAAAATAACCTTTTTGATCTCAGTTCGCTGCCGTCACACATCAGGAGACTCGGGGTACGTTTACATGGACATTCTTGGAATCTGGAAGAAAATAAAATGAATGAGAGCAAGGCAAGGGTGAATCAAACACACTGAGTCAGCGTGATGCTCATTTTTCGACCACATGTATCAGCCATTTATTCATCGACTCATTAAGGTCAGTAGAAAACCAAAATAAATCGCTAATTCTTATTCTTATAGCAAACTGCCCAGGTCAAAAGTACATTTAATATAACCTCGATTTAACTCAACGAGAGAAATATGGTCTTTTTGTATCACTAAGTGGCCACGGCAGATCGAGGTCTGCATTATTTATTTCTTATAGGTGTTACACCAGGAGCACTTCCTGATTCAACCCTCATATTTATCCGGGCTTGTGGATCAGCACTATGATGGACTGGTTTGTACATCCTAGTGACTAACGTTGCATCCAGCCAACCATCAACGCCGAGATTCAAACCAGGGAGCTTAGACTCTCGACACTGGTGTGCAGTGGAAAATCTCACTTACTCCATCTGGGCTGAACATGCACATATCATAAAACATATTTGTACATATACAATCATGGAAAAAAATAAGAGACCACTTCAAAATGATCAGGTTTTTTTTAAAGATTTACAATTTCTGTTTGTGTTTGACTAAAATAAGTAGTATTGTTCTATTCTATTATAATTCTTATTTAGTTTATAGAATAGACCATCACTGCTCATTTTGGTCAAACAAACACCCATAAATTGCAAAACTAAAAAACACGACTTTATAATGTAAAACCTGTAATAAAAAATGCTATACTGTACCAATGGGGAGAAATTTCATTCACCTTGTGGGGTGGAGATTTATTTTTTTGGCTGTGATCGTTGTGTGTGGACTCTGAGGACTTTATGGCACATATTTAAGCTCTAGAATTTGCAAAAATTAAGAAGCAAGCCTCCAGACAAAATAAAGGCCACCATTTATGTAAACATAGATGTGTACCAGCTAGCTGAACATTATTGAAGTACTAGTCTTGGTACATTACTCCAGACAATCATTTACCAATTCGTGTCCGTTAAATGGAGCTTCGTTAAATCGAGGTTTGTTTATTTTATTTAACATAGGTTAGAATATTGCTTTATTATTATAATAAGCTTTATTATTGTTATACTTTTTACTTGTCTTTTCATATTTTCTTATACCGAGCACACGGCCAGTACCTTAAATTCTTCGTAATCAACTTAATTTTAAATACATGATGGATAAGTACACGATCATCCTGATATCCTATAGGGATTGTGGTCAAATAAATGCCACCTGATTTTAACAGAAACCAAGACTGTCTGTGTGAACGCAGCCTTTCCTGGCTATAATTTTCACAAGCCATTTCAGCACACAGGTTTTTAAAGAAAATCCTGTTTCTCTTTACATATATAAGAATGTCTGTTACCGAAAGAAATGCAGGGTTTTCTTTGGATATGTGCCTGTCTCACCGCTATTTCATGCAGCACGTCACCATTTCACTAACCATCATCTCCTTTTCCCTTTTTCCACTCTTGACAGCTTTCACTATAACTTTCCAAACTTCTCTTACCTTTCCTTTTAAATTTCATTTTTTCCTCTCCTACTCATCTCATTCCATGCATTTCTTTGTTTTTAAATGTTCTTCATTGAGACATACCTCTCTAGTCTAGGGGTGTCAAACCTGAGCTCTGGAGGTCCCCGTTTCCAGTAGCACACTGGACAGTGAGCTATTGCGTCATGATGAAAATCCCAGCTCAGAACTAGCTATAACGTGCTCAGCATTTGGGCCTATTTCTCTTACCAAACAGTGCCATTGATGGAAGGTTCTGAGAAGTCTGAGAGATATATATGAGTAGTGCAGCTCATCGGTGAAGTACTTGTTATTTAAATCATTTTACAAATATATACAATTACATAGAATTGTAAAGGTTTACTTTGACCATATAAAGACACAAATTCAGCCTTGGTAATAAATAAATGTGTTGCTGCACTTTCACACCTCTTCAGAACTGAAGTCTGACACCCTAGATGGATTTTTACTTTATTTGTTGAAAAGTACAAACGTATTGGGATGCCCTGTTGGGACACAATGAGTTAGTGTTATTATGAATACATGAACTAGTTGCTGCTCTGTAGATCAAGTTTCATACTCTACAAAACATACAGAAAGACAGAAAGTTATTCAGCTAAAGTTTATGCTTACATAACATTGTTTCGGTGGGGTAGATTTTATTACACTAGGCGGTGTCATTACACTGTGTTCGTGAAAATACATGGTTAGACATTTTATTAGAAATAAACCACATAAAAGTGAGATAAATGAATTATCCAAGCGATTTTCTTAAGTAATAGAGGATTATTGGGATGTGACTATGAATGTGTATGAACCTGCCTTATGTAGGCAACAGTAACGGCCAAACATGATATGAACTGGGTGATTAGATACGACTAGATGTGTTTTGTTAAGCCACCTAGCTTAAATTGTTTCAGTGCTGGAACACCATAGCTACCCTACAATAACCAACGCTGACTATTGAGTAATCAGCTAAACAAAATAGCCCTTCCCATTTTACACCATCATTGATCAGTATATGCTTATGAAGACTTTATTACTCTTTAGAGCTGCTCGGTACAGTAGATAATGTTAGCAATATAAACAGATGTTATACATGCAGAGGTACAGTAGCTGTAAACATACTTGGGGATTTACCTCCCCGCAGTCTCAGAGTGTGTGAGTACAAATAAAGGATGACGGGAATGTGACCGGGACTTTAGCACCTTTTTGATCCATTGTTACTCGTATTACACGACCAGACTAGGTGAGCTGGGAAACAATTCCGCTCATGAGTCTCTCAACATCAACAAGGAGAGAAAATGAGAGAGAAATCATATCTCCTTATTGGTATTAGCAGGACTTCACCTGCTTCTAAAACATCCAGCGACCTTTTCCATGATAATGAGGAAAGCATGGCATGTGGACGGCACAGCAGGAGGGAGGAAGGGAGGCAGGGGGGTGTCGATAGGGACAGAATCTGACACATGAGGTGCTGAGACAATCTCCTAAAACCGCAGATGGTGGCGTAACACACTGACCCACACAGGTGGATTAAGGTGTGCTTAACCCCGGATTCTGCAGTGTGTGTTCTCTCTTTCACCCACACAGTGCTACTGACACAGCTGATGCTGTTCATCATCCTGATGTCGATGATAACGACTAATAAGAATAATCATTGTCTTCCCATTCCTAAACCTTACTTATTGTTCAGAAAGGTGAACTGACTTCCGATTGTGACTGACGTCCTTGTGAGAACCGTTTGCAACCTTTCAGTTTGGTGTGAACTTTGACCTCTGTCTGACCTGGTTTTGTACTTATGTGTGCTCCACTATAATTAAGGCCCTAACGAATTCACGGCCATGAAGGTCTGCACAGCGGCTCGGTGGGTAGCACGGTTGCCTCGCGGCAAGGAGGTCCTGCGGTCCATCCACAGGTCGGATGGTCTAGGTCATTTCTGAGTGGACCTAGCATGTTCTCCCCGTGTCTGCAGGTTTCCTCCGGGTGCTCCGGTTTCCCACAGCCCAAAGAAATGCAAGTGAAGTGAATTGGAGATTGCGTTTGACATTGAATGTCGTGAAAGGAGCTCAACATTAAATTCGTGTTCAGGGATTTCATATTTTTAATTTGTGTAGCATTCAAGTCTTTGTCTACTGTTCAATCTACACTATTAATCCTACGGCAGTTCAGTTAGCAATCCGTTTGTCAAAATCTCATTGATGGTGAAGTCACAGCTAAAGCAGCTAAAAAGTTCACGAGTTTGGGAAAAACTCCCAACCAATTTTGTGGATCCTGAGGGGCGTGTCTAAACACAGTCTTTTTTTTAATCATAGCTTCCATTTATTATATGCGTGTAATTTAATGACCACTGTGGAATGTGGAAGTTATTTTGGAAAACTGTCATTTTCCCGTGAATTTATTAGGGCCTTAATTATAATATTTCCGTTAAGTGTGACTGTGAAGGAAGAGATGCCCATTCTTCTTAAATGTGGCTCCTCTTCCTTCTCTCCTCCCATGATTCTCTGCATTTCTTCTACCTCGCTCTCTCATCGGTTGTTGTCGCTCCTTGAACATGTTCATACACACAAAGGATGAAGTCGTTTTCATTCTAAAGGAACCGACTGGCGTTAGAACTCACACACAGCACACACTGAACACACTCGCACTTTCTGGTTCAAAAGATGATCGACATTACTGTCGGATTCATTCCTTCTTCTTCTCTATTGGACGATGTGTTTCCAGTCCTCTCAAGGAGGAGGTCATCGGACGCTGCTGTATGGCCACGCCATTCTGCTGAGACACAGCCATTCTGGCATGGTGAGCCCTTACCCTCATTCTGCATCGCCTTGAACGGTGTTCACAAATACACCGTCCAGTCACACTTCGAAAAAGTGCTTAGCTGTCTTTTTTAAATTGTAGTACCTCAGTTGCCTGACGACATCACGCTCACTCACGGACAAGCTGGCCTTTGATGTTGGGTTGCAAGAGGACTCTACAGGTACCTATTAGATACCCAGTGACACCAGGTTTTTTAAAAACTTGTTTGATATGTTATCATGTATGAATGACTTCTAGCTCAAGCTAATTGGTTCACCGAGGTGGCCAGAGTAGTGAATAATTAAATACATATCAATGCATTTAATTATTTATTAATTAGGGATGTAACGATGCACCATCAGGAATTGATTCACTTAAGGCACAATTCAAATCGATACTGCTGCTATTGACCAAGTTGCCAAATTAGGCTTAATTTAAAATGAATAAATAAATTAATAAATAAAAAGGCACATTTAGATGAATAAAAGAAAATCACAAATCCAGTATTTTATTTCTTAAGAGAAATGAATAAACAGAAACTTCATTTGAAGAAATGAAAAAATCGTATCTCATCCCTATCATTAATGCATGTTTATACACACGGGACATGTGACCTAGGCCTAACCCACTGTTTAATCATTTTTGCATGTTAATAGGTGAGGCATGCTGGTGGACTATCCATCCTGCCTCTAAGCAGAGGTCAGAAGGTGAAAAGGTCAGAGTAGGAGATGACCTTATCTTGGTCAGCGTGTCATCCGAAAGATACCTGGTAGGAAACATGTCTTCGTTCTGCATCATCCATGTTTCGTGGGTTTGAGATGTGTGTAAGCTTTTTTTATGTCCTCCTGCAGCACCTGTCCTATGCCAGTGGGGACTTGATGGTGGATGCTTCATTCATGCAGACTCTGTGGAATATGAATCCAGTCTGTTCAGGATGTGAACTGGCAGAGGGTGAGTTCTCTTTTAGTACCTACAATTCTCACCAGTGTAAAAACCTCTTTCTGTTTAGATTATTTTTTTATTAGCATTTTTTAGTTCTCATTATATTATCATAAGATGTCAAGGGGCTCCAGATGTTTTTTTGCTTTAGTGCAATTTCTAGTTAAAAACAATGATAGACTTTGGAAATGAAATTAGAGGGTGATTTTTATGCAAAAGACAAACTTGTAAATAATAATCCATCTGAGACCGATGTGTAGTTTATTCCTGATCTTTTTCTTTAGGTTTTTTAACAGGCGGCCATGTTCTGCGATTGTTCCATGGTCATATGGATGAGTGTCTGGCCATCTCACCACCTGATCACGGAGAAGAACAGCGCAAGTAAGACCAAAACCAAAATCTCCTCACTTACTGAGGAGAATCATTGCCTGTAATAATTGCTCCAATTTTTCACTCACTATATATTTTTTGCCATTTCGGGTGTCTGGCTCTCCCCCTGTTTTCCCAGGATTGCTCAGTATGAATCAGGAGCGGTCTGTAGTCAAGCTCGTTCTCTTTGGAGACTTGAACCTCTGAGGATCAGGCAAGAGAAATTCCTTTTTGTTTCCATAATAAGAACGACAGATTTTTTTCTAATTCAGGTCAGGGTAGTCCAGGCAGAGCCACTGTGACACTGACCAGATTCAAGTGGTTAGTTGAACTGATCTAGATACTTCAGTACAATCCTATTTTTCTTCTTGCTTCCTGCAGCTGGAGTGGAAGTCATATGAAGTGGGGTCAGGCGTTCCGTATTCGTCACATCACCACAGGACGGTATCTGTGTCTGGATGATGAAAAGGGCCTGATGGTGCTCGAACCTGCCAAAGCCAACACCAAACAGTCGGCCTTCTGCTTCCGTGCATCCAAGGTCTCTATGTGTATATGGATATTGAATTAGTAAAAAATTGTGTAAAACAAGAGACTCACTAAAAATACAATATGAATATTAGATAGCTGATTATACAGTGAGTGAATACAATAGCTAAATATGTCTGTGTGTGTTACTGTGTGCATTGTGCTCATTGGAAAGCAGTGACCCTGATTGGATAAGGGGTTTGACAGTCAGTATGTGAGCGAGTGGTATTACTCTTCCATTTTCTGAGGTTTCTTACAAGACTTAATCTGTGGGAATGTTTCCTCTATCATCCTCTTCCTCTGAGCAGGAGAAGGCAGAGGTTGCAAAGAAGCGAGATGTCGAGGGCATGGGCGTACCAGAAATCAAGTACGGAGAGTCCATGTGCTTTGTGCAGCATGTCTCCACGGGCCTGTGGCTCACCTACGCCGCCCTCGATGCCAAAGCAGCTCGTCTAGGCACCATGAAGAGAAAGGTACAATACAAATGTAGAAATGAGACCTCTAGTTTTTCATTCTTTAGGAAAGTATTTTACCAGTCATTTGTGGAAATGTTATATAATTCTGCACACCATAGGTCACTCTGCATCAGGAAGGCCACATGGATGACGCCGTACTGCTGTCACGCTCTCAGACAGAGGAGTCTCAGGCAGCTCGGATGATTTACAGCAACACGGCCCTTTTTACACAGTTCATCAAGTATGACACCTTATAATGTGATTAAATCTGATCACTTAGATAACAATAATGGGAACAAAGAAATAAATTAAGGACAAAAGAACCAACAACCGAGAAAGTGGCTGGAAAAGTGTTAGTGCAGAAATGAGAACTTTTTGTCCCAATATGGCAACCTGCTCAGAGCACCTAGAACAGCCATCCTAGAACACAAGTGGCACACCATTTCATCAACTTCTGACTTGTGGGTCCAAACATGGGGCCTGTTCTGGCCAAAAAATGTCATGAAAGGAGAAATGGAGAAAGCATGTTGCCAAGGGTTTGAGAAAGAAACCTTAATAAAAGGAAACACTTCAACCTGGAGCGAAAACAAAATAATAAGAGACAGATAACTGTCATAGAGGAACTGTCATGTCCGTCTGCGTCTCCAGGCAGAACATAATTCTGTTATCGTGCTACCACAGATCTTCACAGCAGGTCGGCAATTTAGGCTAGTGCAGGGTTCGGCAACCCGCAGCTCCTCAGCCTCCTTGTTAAGGCTCAACAAAAGGAAGCGAACTGCGGTCAAGTTAATTTCATTTTCATCAGATCTATGTAAATGGGAGAAAAAACACATACAAGATACTTATTTATGAATATTCACACAAATTAACATTTGCATACTATAAAAACTTTTTTTTAATCTTGAGATTATGTATTTATTTACAAAATGGTATAATGAAACCGCAAATCAAGCTCCCACTGTGGCTTAAGAGTTAGGGAGCGTCATCAAACTAACGGAAAACATCTGAATTTACCGTACAGATAAATAAATCTATTAAAAAATTAATGTAATAAAATCAAACTATTTTATGTACGCAAATTCCTGTTCCACTCATCCTACAAAACTTGTTTTTTAATTATTTTTTTATCCACCCTCCTCAGGAGATGGGTGGATGGGTGGGTGAATGAATGCTTTATTGATCCCAAAGGAAAATTAAAGTCTCAGTAGCATTAACATCAAATACACATTATAAAGAATCATAAACATAATATTTACACATATTAATAATGAGGATATGTTTGTGTGAAAGATAAACAAATTCAGTAACAGCAGGAGGGGGTGTTTAAATATTAAACACTAAGTATTTTGCATTAAGTTGAGTTGAGCCAGTAATGTAACATACATTCACATGTGTAGGAGTATGACTTATTTAACACCCTTACACCTTTATAAGCACCTCAAAAAAAGTGCTTTGAGTGAGTAGGTGTAAGGGTCTGAACACTGAGTGGGAAGGAAAACAGTCCTAAGAGGCTGAAATGTTCTCTTAATGTGGTACATGACTTCCAGCTAATGTTACATGAACGTAAGATGAGTAAGAGCTGTAATCGTTCACTGTGTGTAGAGGACTAGACTCTCTGAGTGGAAAGAACAAAGCTGCTGGACCGGTGTCTCTGCCACTGGACGGAGTGATTCTGTCCCTGCAGGATCTGATCCATTACTTCCGACCGCCCGAGGAGGAGCTGGAGCACGAGGAGAAGCAGACCAAACTGCGCTCACTGCGCAACCGACAAAATCTTTTCCAAGAGGAGGTGTGTTTACATCTAATTTCATTTAATCATAGTGAGATCAATGCGTCCAGATGAATCCTGTAGGATTTGCCGATGCGATTGCCGATATGTTCTGTAGGGAATGATCACCATAGTGCTAGACTCTGTGGACAGGCTGAATGTGTACAACACTGCTGCACACTTTTCTGAGTTCGCTGGGGAGGAAGCAGCCGAGTCTTGGAAGGAAATTGTGAACCTGCTCTATGAACTTCTGGGTGAGTCTGTTTACCCGTCTCACTTTACAGTGTTACAGAAATGATCCCATTCTGTATCTCCTCATAATCTAGATCAGAAATACCCAAATCATTCCTTATAAAGGGCCAAAAGTCAATCTCGGTTAAGGGCCACAGGCCGAACCGAAAAACTTATGTGGTTTTAATAGTGTATTCAATTTAAATAAATATAGTTAAATAAAACACTGCTGCTAATTCAAATTACCTCTGCTTCTATTGATTTCAATAGAATAGAGATGGATATTATTATTATATATTCAATATATAGAAAAGTTTCCTTTTTAGCAGCAGAAACATTTGAAAGAATGTACATTTATAAAGCAAAACATTCAGCATTAAAGCAAATTAAAGCAACTTATTTCACTCCATAATTAACAGCCTCATTCGTGCCTTAAGGTACGGGACTAGTAATCCAAAGGATGCCGGTTCAAACCTCACTACTGCTAGGTTGCTGCTGTTGTGCTCTTGATCAAGGCCCTTAACCCTCATTGCTCAGACTGTATACTGTAACTAATGGAAGCTGCTTTGGATAAAGGCGTCTGCTAAATGCAGAAAATGTAAATGATGTGTTACTTAATCTCTGATGACAGGCATGCCCCCTTTCTTCTACATATCTCAATTGTGGTCATTTTTTGTATTGCAGCTAGGGTTACAGAAAGCTAAACAAACACCTGTTTCAAGAAATTCCTAGCTACTGACAAAAGTAGATCCTACTTTGATCTTTTACATTTACATTACCAGCATTTAGGAGATGCTTTTATCCAAAGCGACTGAGCAATTAAGGGGTTAAGGGCCTTGCCCGAGGGCCCAACAACAGAAATGTGGCAGTGACGGAGCTTGATCAATGATAGATTTATTTAGACATATAGAAGTGATATAAAGTCCTAAAGAAAAGTCTTGAGAGAATAACCAAATAAGATAAACTTTTGCCAAACATTAGCTTTTTCAATTACATTTTTATAAATTCCCATTTGTGATAAGCCGCCTCATAAAAGTGACTTTTATTATGGGCAAAAAAATTACATCATGGTCATTTAATACCATTTGTTTTTTTGAATGTCCATCAAGCTAATGGCCAGATACGTTTAGGCCTATAGTGTATATTCAGTAGTCTCACTTCCGAATTTTTTTTTCAGCTTCTCTGATCAGAGGGAACCGTACCAACTGTGCTCTGTTCTGTGACAATCTGGACTGGCTGGTCAGTAAACTGGACCGTCTTGAGGCCTCCTCAGGTACGCAGTGTTCTCTCTCACACACAAAATACAATACAGTAAAAAGTCCAAATAGATTAAAGGGGGAATTTATGAATTCTGTTTGGATAGTAGCCTGAAGAAATTCAAATACATATTCTCACAGATGACAAAGAATTATCATGATATACCCACACATTTCATCTTCATGTTTTATAGCTTCTTTATCAGGCTCAAAGTTGTGAGAGTTTGGCTTTAACAGAATCCCTGGGAAACTTCTAACCCTGTAACATGCTGATAGCATCACTGTGGAACTGTTTGTTTGTTTATTGGGTCATGTTATACTTTCACATTAAATCAGTACACAGGTTATATTGAACACAATCATGGACAATTTTGTTTCTGAAGGAAACCCACGCAAACACGGGGAGAACATGCAAACTCCACACAGAAAGGACCTGGACCGCCCCACCTGGGGATAGAACTCAGGGACCTTCTTGCTGTGAAGTGACAGTGCGACACCCTACTGATGATTTAAACCCAAATCTGAGAGTTGTTGGCTTGAGCTTGACTCTGTACCAATCCAGAATCTTCACTCATTTATGAACAACTATTAAATTATATGTTGTTTCTTTAAAAATGACCTTAAACCTAACTCAGTCTGAGTTCTTTGGACATTTTAAGATTTTGCTGTTCTTTTTATTTCTTCATAAAATGCCAATGCCAATCTGTTACATGTTTGACTACTATGATGGCTTCTACATTACTGGATATTAATCATTATCCTGGGGTAGTTAATTTAATAATGATTTTTGCCGACCACTAATATAATCTAACAAATGTGGAACTGGTACAGTTCTTGAGAAGGGGGTGGGGCTGAAGTGATTCTTATCACCAGTACAAATGTGATCTCTGTTGTTTGGATGAGGAGCCACATAATCTCTACAGGAGTCTGTGCTACTGACAATTAAAAAAAGCAGCTGGTGACCGTACACATGTCATGGAGTCAGCACAGGTGGTCCAATCTGTAACCTTCCCAAGTTTTTATATCACATTTGTAACTGGTTTGATCTTCTTTTGTACAGGTATTCTGGAGGTGTTGTATTGCATTTTAATTGAAAGCCCTGAAGTCCTGAACATCATTCAGGAGAACCACATTAAATCCATTATCTCTCTGCTGGACAAGCATGGACGCAATCACAAGGTCCACTGATTATGACATCATTGTAACTTGTTTGTTTGGCTGGTTTATTAGGATTTTAACATCATGTTTTACACATTCATGACCGGAGCAGTAGTTATTCATTACAAAAGCTTCTTTAGTTCACAAGTTTATATCAAACACAGTCATGTACAGGATCGTATCCTTAGTATCCTCAATTGCACATTTTTGGACAGTGGGATGAAACCGGAGAACCCGGAACAACCCCAAACAGGCACTGGGAGAACATGCGAACCCCACAAAGGAAGCCTTGGACCACCTCACTTTTGAGATTGAACCCAGCTGTGAGGTGACAGTGCTACCCACTAAGCCACCTCACCACACAGATTGTAATTAATCTGTAATTGGATCTTGTTACAGTTCTTCTATTATAAATGAATTATTATTAATTAATTGATTTTTAAATGGATTAATAATTCAATAAATGGTAAAAGTTATGAGACACCCTGGATAGGTCGATAGTCCTAGCACTCACTCACAATTTGACACACTGGTCATTATGAATGTTGTTTATTTATTCTAATTTTATAATTAATTAATTACTTTTATCTTGGAATTTATATACAAAGCTAAAAAGAGATGACATAAAACAAGCAGAAACCAAATTCCTTATTTTAAACTCTGATCTGTAGTATTTTAGTATTCCATATTCCAGGGCGAGCAGTCAACCCTGCCCCATGCAGCTTGATTTTGGGCGTGTTAGTGTGTCTGAGCGTGTATATTTTGTGTTGATGTAGAATAATGGGGTTTTTTTGGATTCTATTCATTTTTTATGTAACTGACAGACTCTATGGGTCTGTTCATTGCTGTGTCCATATGCGTAACAATTCCCTGCCAAGATAGCGATGAACGTCTGACTGTTGACATCTGTTTACGTTTTTTTCAATCAGTGTCACACCATTGGTCATGTTTTTCATTGCCAAGATAGCAATACGCCAGAAATTTACCTAAACACACCTCATTTCGAGACCACCACGCCCATCGGCGTAAATATATTCTCAGGTGCAAGGCTTCACTATAGTCTGTTGGAGGGATGTAAGTTAATAAGCATCGCGACGTGCCTAGTGCAGTGTCTGACTTCAGCATTTTGTCCTTCAGGTGTTGGATGTGCTGCGATCTCTCTGTGTGTGTAACGGTGTGGCCGTTAGATCCAACCAAAACCTCATTACAGAAAATCTCCTTCCACGTCGTGACCTCCTCCTGCAGACAAATATCGTAAATTATGTAGCTAGGTAAGACACGCCGTCTTTTTTCATCCACCTTCTAACTAATTTGACATCTGTATGAAGTATTGACTCTTTTTGTGCTGTTCATTGCTGATCGATTGCTAATCAGGAAGTGTTCTAAAGTAGCTGACCCAGCTTTTCTTTCATGTGCCCAGTGTAAGACCCAATATCTTTCTGGGAACATGCGAGGGTTCCACCCAGTATAAAAAATGGTACTACGAGGTGATTGTAGACTACGTGGAGCAGTTTGTGACCGCTCAGGCCAGTCATTTGCGTGTCGGCTGGGCCCTAACTGAAGGATACAGTCCGTATCCTGGAGGCGGAGAGGGCTGGGGAGGCAATGGAGCCGGTGATGACCTTTACTCTTACGGATATGACGGACTCCATCTCTGGTCAGGTTAGTCTGATTGGTTAAAGGATCGGCTGAAACTTCATTTCAGTAATTTAATCTGATTCGCTATCTAAGTTCTTCCTGGTCTTAATGTCTGTGTCTTTAGGTCACGTGTCTCGTCAGGTGGCCTCGCCCGGTCAGCACGCCCTCGCAGCCGATGATGTCGTGAGCTGCTGCCTGGATCTGAGCGTGCCCAGTATTTCTTTCCGTATCAACGGGCATCCCGTTCAGGGCATGTTTGAGAACTTCAATTTGGACGGCCTCTTCTTCCCCGTTATCAGCTTCTCAGCTGGAGTCAAGTAAGGGTGCACACATGCACATTTCAGTGGAAAATAATTGATTTTGAAGGATTCGAACTCTAAAGATAACCTGGTGCGCAATTCGCAATGAAGATGCTGTCCATATCAAATTAAATCAGTTATTAAATATAACTGTAATTTTCTTCATTGCATAATATTGGAAATATTTTCATTGATCATGTACTGATTTGATTCACTGAGATGATTTTAAAGCAAGTATATGGTAACTTAGTATAGGGTGCAAAACATGCTAGACACCTACATGAACAATAAAACAATAATTGGCTTGTTCAGGGAAGGTTGCCAGAGTGCTGATGGAGTTATCATAATTACTAACTTTTTGTGCCGGTGTTGTAATTCCTGCATAACTTTCTTCAGAATATTTACTTTTATCATGTCCTGGCAACATACCGTTTTCACTAGAAACAGTAGCTCATAAATTAGTAGCTTATTTTTTTGTATTTATTTATTTATGAAGAGCCCCTTTCTCACATGCATGGTAATCCAGAAATGTTCCAGAGGATCTGTATGTGTGAACGTGACCACCCGCAAAATTCATCCCGGATCTCACCCAGACTTTATCCTCCTGGCACCCTATTAAATGTTCTGGGTACAGTCCACAGAACACAGCAGTGAATGTTCCACAAAATCACTGCACGCACCGCCCAGGCGCCGCCCCTTGTCTAACCAGAACATTTCCTCTGTGGTGTGAACACGCCCCACACGGAACATCTCTGGGGCGATCGTTACATGTGTGAAAGTGCAACTCCGTGAAATCTCCGGAACCAATATTCCTGAACTTTCCCTGAGTTTATGTGTGAAAGGGGCATAGGAGTTCTTCACCTTCCACATTTTATATCATTTGACCTATTACACATTTTAACTTTAATTCGATCTAAGCTTATGCCTTTGCTTTTTCTAGAGCTCGATTTCTGTTAGGTGGACGACACGGAGAATTCAAGTTCTGTCCTCCCCCCGGTTATTCTCCATGCTATGAAGCTGTACTGCCCAAAGAGAGGCTGCGCATTGAGCCCATCAAGGAATACAAGCATGATTTTGATGGGGTCAGAAATCTACTGGGCCCCACTCAGTCCCTCACACACACCTCGTTCACGCCCTGCCCCGTGGATACGGCTCAGGTAACGTCTCTGCTTCTCATGGAGCACACACGCATCATTTTAGAAATCGGAGATTTCTTCTAGTTAAGGTTGAGTGCTTCGACTTTTAGATTTTTTGTAAATAAATAAATAAATGAAACGTATAACCTCTTGTTTCTTTTGTGATTGAGCAGATTGTTTTGCCTCCTCATCTGGAGCGTATTCGAGAGAAACTGGCCGAGAACATCCACGAGCTCTGGGCTGTGACTCGTATCGAGCAGGGTTGGACCTACGGCCTGGTAAGAAACTTTTTTATTATTTCTACACATGCCAACTTCTAACTGGCCCACTTGCCATCTGGGCATGGCTATAGAATCATGTCTTCCACATTGCAAAGTAATTTCCTGTAATTATCTTTTTTTATATATAGTTCCGGGATGACAATAAGAAATTGCACCCATGCTTGGTGGACTTCCAGAGCTTGCCAGAACCAGAGAGAAACTACAACCTGCAGATGTCTGGAGAGACTTTAAAGTAAGTAAAGTTTATTCCCGACATGTTGACATCGTTTCTTAAATATTTCCGCATCGTCAGGATCACAGCTGTCTCAGTTTAGCCAGAAACATCAGTGTAGCTTTTTCTAATTTACTTTGTGAGTTTATATTTTATTGTGCTGGCTTTCCATTCTGCTGTGTTACTCTTCAGGACTCTGCTGGCTTTGGGTTGCCATGTGGGTATGGGAGATGAGAAAGCAGAAGAAAACCTAAAGAAGATCAAACTGCCCAAAACGTATGTGTTCAATTCTACTAACTTCAGATCCAAGTCTAGAATAAGTGTCGTTATTAGAATTAAAAGCAGTTTAGGTGTGTCACTCATGGAATCAATGTACAGGTATTTATTTAACCAATTTACCAGACACTGCTTTCTTTTAAACTATCTTAATAGTAAAGATTGCTGAAGGCTCTCTGTTGTTTTAGTACTATATAATATGCTAGTCCACTACCTCTGAGATCCAGCATTTGAATCTCAGCCGTGCTATTGGCTGGCTGGGACGTCATGGGGTTGTCCAGATTTTGTCCGCTGAACCCAAAGTTTAATAATTGGAGGTTCTTTAAATCACATTTTAACCATAATGTTTTTGTTTATCTACAATCGTTTATAGTTTCAATGGGGAAAAACAGAAACTAGAACAGAATTTATATTTCTTTTCATCGCATTGTGTATCACATCGTCTTTTGTAATCGTTCCAAAATGATATTCTGTATTTTCTAGAAGAGTTTTTTCTATATTAATGTACAACATTAACGGATTTCTCTGTCGCTTAGATATGTGATGAGCAGTGGTTACAAGCCAGCCCCTTTGGACCTCAGTCATGTGAAACTCACTCCCAACCAAAACCAGCTGGTAGAAAAGCTGGCAGAGAACGGGCACAATGTGTGGGCGAGGGACCGAGTGAGGCAGGGTTGGACTTACAGCATTGTACAGGTATCATTTAAAGAGGACAACAAACGATTTGATTATTTTACTAGTGTAGACGCGTAATAAAAATCTGAGGAAAGACATTTTGCTTTAATCAGCTGTAACGTTTTTTGACCTTTTTCTCTTCAGGATATTATGAATAAGCGTAACCCTCGTTTGGTACCGTATAACCTGCTGGACGAGAGAACCAAGAAAACCAATAGGGACAGCGTGAACAGCGCCGTGCGCACACTCATAGGCTACGGTTACAACATCGAGCCACCCGACCAAGAGACTAGTAAGTACCTGTTGCCAAAAGTATGTGGACACGCTTCTGAATAATTTACCACAGATGTTTTAGCCACAACTAGCTGTGTTGCAGTAGTTGTAGGAAGGCTTGGCTTTAATCATCAAGTGCACGAACCAAAGGACCATAAAGGGATTTGAGTCTTGACCTTACACTGATCAAAATGCGGTTTGCCATTCAGACCTTCTTCTTTGAAATAATGAGCTTCAGATCAGTTAACATCAGTCCAAGGTGCCCCAATAATATAGAATATATATATATATATATATCCTCATTCCCTGCACTTTATCTGTAGATAATAATGGTAGTGATACTGTATTTTGCACTTCTGGTTAGATGCTAACTGCATTTCATTGCCTCTGTACCTGTACTCTGCACAATGACAATAAAGTTGAATCTAATCTAATCAATTATTATAAAAGGTTGAGCTCGAATGCAGAGAACCAATTCCAGTGTGTAAAGAAGCACAGTGGTGAAGAAGAGTGTCTTTGCTTTTCTTTGCAGGTCATGCTGTGGAGGGCATCCAAGGGGATAAAGTGAGACTCTTCAGAGCTGAGAAGCAGTATGCCATCACCTCAGGAAAATGGTATTTTGAGTTTGAAGCAGTGACAATCGGAGAGATGAGAGTGGGCTGGGCTCGACCCAGTGTACGTGCTGGCACTGACCTGGGAGCTGATGAGCTGGCTTACGTCTTTAATGGAAACAGGGTATGGAAAGGTTAATGTGAACTGAAGCACATACTGATTGAATGAATGTGCAGTGTTTTTGTAACACGCCCACCTGATGTGGGATCAGTGGATGGGTACAGGTACAGAATCCTGGCCTTCTGCAGTGACGGTCACTTTATGTTTATTACTATCTGCTTTAAGTGGAATTGTTTGTGTTCATTGTAGTTTCGTTCTCTCAGAGTTGCCAGATCCCCGTTTTTCCGAAATATTTCGGTCGAATATTTCCAGTCCAGTTTTTCTGCTTGTGCAGATTCTGGCACTTTTTATCTTTTCCTGGGAACCTTAAATTCAATCCTGTTGTTAAAAAATAGTTTATTCTATTAGTATGTTTTATCACTGCTCTACCTCGGGCGGGGTTTCATTGGGTCAATTTTGCCCTGACTTGGCAGACAGAATCGGGCAGAAGGACACCCACCTTCAGACATAGACAATTAGCAGCACTAGGAATTAAAACCCTGAACCCATAGCATGTACATTACAGTAACACGTTTTGTCTTCTAATTGTTAATATTGATTTGATTCATTTAGCCTAATCCTGGTCTACATTGCACCACGTCTATTGCTTCTTGAAAAGTTATGACAGTAGATATTATACCCCTTGAAATTTGCTCCTGTTATCAATGTTAAACTCAACCGTGACTTTTTAAACAAGGCAAGATCAGACAATTATAACTAGGTGTTGAATTGGACATACTGCCCTTACCACCGACACCTTCTGGAAGGTGAACGGTCACCTAACTGCCATTTTTGTGCTGCTCCTCTTACAATAAAACATTTATTAGAATGTTCAAAGCTTTCAGCCATCAGAAGTAATTTTTATCGAGTAGAGAACATGAAGGAGCTGATGGAAAAGATTTTAGATGCTCTCGGTCTAAAACATTTTATCTGAAAAAAAAATTATTTATAGTTTTTTTTCTTAATATCTGTGTATGCCATAAAATAGCCAAGATGCTGCTGATATGGAAATAACTTCAAACAAACAAACCCTAGAAATTTTACCCTAGAGAACATTTATCCATCACTGTCCTCCATCTGGTGACGCACACTTAATATAACATTGATACTCTTTGACTGGAGCATCTATCAAACGTTCATGTTATCGTTTTCAGGCTCAGCGCTGGCATATTGGAAACGAGCCTTTTGGCCGCCAGTGGCAGTCTGGAGATGTAGTGGGATGCATGATTGACCTGGTGGAGATGAATATCATGTTCACTCTGAATGGAGAGATGCTGATCAGTGACTCTGGATCAGAGATGGCTTTCAAAGACATTGAGATTGGAGACGGTAAGTTCTTAATTGTGGTTGGCAGCTGTTTAAAATGTGCTCAGAAGTTGATTTAGGACATACTAGTGTTAAACATTTCATGCTATGTGTTCTTTTTTGGGTCTTGTTCTTTATCGAGCAGGTTTTATTCCCGTGTGTTCCCTGGGCCTGTCTCAGGTGGGCCGAATTAACCTGGGCCGGAACGTTAGCAGCCTGCGCTATTTTGCCATCTGTGGGCTCCAGGAAGGCTTCGAACCTTTTGGTATCAACATGAAACGAGACATCACCATGTGGTTCAGCAAGAGTCTGCCTCAGTTCATCACAGTGCCCACTAATCACAATCACATCGAGGTACCTCGATTGTAGTTAATAATTTAATACATTTCAAATATCAGCTGGATAAAAAAGGTCCACGTGTGCTATCGGCTTGGAGGCTTCATCCACACAGTTATGGTCACAATAGTACATTACCTTTGATGCATACTGTTTTATTTTATATAGAACTTAACAGTGGGATTTCTCCTTCCCATCTGTAGGTCTCTCGTGTGGACGGGACAGTAGACAGCGCCCCCTGTCTTAAACTCACCCACAAGACCTTTGGCTCCCAGAACGCCAACACCGACATGCTGTTTTTAAGGCTCAGCTTGCCCATCGAGTTCCACGAGACATTTAAGGTGCCCGCCGGCACCACGCCCCTGACTCGGGCGCTTACCATACCAGAAGACGAAGTGCTGGAGGTCGATCCGGACTCTGAATACGAGGTGCTTAAGAAGTCGGCAAGCAAGAAAGAGCAGGACGAAAAAGAAAAGGAAGCATCTGTGCCTAAAGACGTCCCCGGGGTGAAAGAAAACGACAAGGATACAGCCTCCGAGAAAGGCAAAAAGAAAGGGTGAGCAGGAGAGGGACTTTTTGGGATGTACTTGTATAACTTTTATAACTAAAATGTTGAAAAGGGTGGGAAATGTTACACTGTATGAGCAAAAGTATTGGGACACTTTAAATTATTAATGTATGTATTTCAGCCACTGTATGGAGAAAGCCATTTCCTTTTTCAGCATGGCACTGCCCTTGTGCACAAACCACGGTCTATAAAGACATTTAAAATGAACCCCAGAGCCCTTACCTCAGCCCAACTTTGCAGCTTTGCCAGCACTAGTTTTGATCAATGTCTTATTCCAGATAAATGCTCCTTTCACTGAATAGACACAAATTCCCCCAGACATACTTTAAAGTCCTGTAAGAAACCTTTTTAATAGAGTGTATGTTAGCCAATAAAGTCTGCACAAATGATCAGAGAGGTCAAATGCCCAATAAGCTCACATTCACAAGTCTACTTTTAGCCCTATAGTGTTTGTTTGTTTATTAGGATTTTAACATCATATTACACTCTTGGTACCATTCATGACACACACTGTTATTCATAACTCATTAATATTTTTATATTATATATATTATAAATATATATATTATATATATTTATATAAGTTTATATTAAAAACAGTCATGGGCAATTTAGTCTCTCCGATTAACCTGGTTTCATGTTTTTGGACTGTGGGAGGAAACCGGAGCACCCAGAGTAAACCCACACAGACACGGGGAGAACATGCAAACTCCGCACAGGAAGGACCCGGACCGGCCCACCTGTGGATCGAACCCAGGACCTTCTTGCTGTGATGTGACAGAGCTACCCACTAAGCCACCGTGCCGCCCTTAGCCCTGTAGTGTAGCATGATGTAATATAACAAAATGAAACATCTGGCTCTTCGTGTATCCACAGATTTCTGTTTAAGGCTAAGAAAGCAGCCTTGATCGCTCCTCCTCCTCCTCCTGTAGTCGTTCCACGTCTGGTGGAGGACGTGGTGCCTGATGACCGTGATGACCCAGAGATCATCCTCAACACCACTACGGTGAGTCTTTCAGATGCTGCTTAGGACAATAAAAGTAGTGCTAATGATTTCTAAGTTCAGTTTTCAAAAGTGTAAGTACACCAGTATACTTTCACTTTATCCAGAAATCAAAGTTCATTAGTGCCAGATTGTGAGCAGGGGCTTCTTCACTGCTCTTCAATTTATAACATTATAACATTAGAGGCCGAACCAGAGCCGACAGGTCACGACTGAAGTGCCCTTGAGCAAGGCACCCTAACCTCTAAATGCTCCCTGGGTTCCATGGCAAGGGCTGCCCATCGCTCTGCGCAAGTTTTCTTACTGCCCCCTAGTGTTCACTAGTGTGTATATGTGTGTTTTAATGCACAAACTGGGCCCAACAGCAGAAACCAGCAGTGGTGGGATTTGAACCGGCGACCCTTCTGATTACAAGCCCTGTAACATAACCACTAGGCAATAACTGTATCTCTTCTATCTCTCTATTCTATATTTTCATCAGTTCACTTCTGTAAACAGATAATAATGTGTTATTGTAAAGCGACCTTGAGTATAAGAAAGGTGCTATATAAATCAAACGTAATATTATGAATATTATTATTAATGAACATATTTAGCAGTTACATTTAAGCATTTATTTAAGCTGGCTGTGTATGAAGGTAAATATCTAACCCATTTGATTACGTTCTCTCTCTAGTATTATTACTCGGTGCGGATATTTGCGGGTCAGGAGCCCGGAGGTGTTTGGATCGGCTGGGTCACCCCTGACTTCCACCAGTATGATCCTGGCTTTGACCTGTTTAAAGTGCGCAGTGT
>JAYDZG010000009.1:6763395-6774578 GCA_034509265.1 Microcambeva bendego | reverse complement strand
GTTTGTTACACACTAGTAATATATTAAATACGTAATTTAAACCAGGCACATTCAACAGACTGAACTACAAATGCAATAGTTTTTCTTCTGTATATTTACTGCCAATTAATACCGTAAATGTGAATTATTCCCGCTGCTCCCATTAGGGGTCACCACAGTGGATCGTGGTCCTCTTGGTACTCATAATTGATTTGGTATGGCTCATTATCTAGGCTTGAGACCGGCACTACAACACAGTGGTTTGTGCATCCTAGTGGCTTGGGTGGTGCCCAGCTCCGACTCTCTGTGTGCGTGTGCTAGCAGAAAATCCAGTTGCTCCACCCGGGCACCAGTTATTATCAGAAATTATAATAATCCTAAACACTCATGTGATTGTGACTCCTAACCTTGTCAAATTGCTTTGATAAATATCAATCAATGTAAATTACATATAGCAAGGTTTTAAATGGAAATGGAAAGAAAAGGTCTTGGTCTTAGGCTAGCATAACATAACATGAATAATGTATGAGGACCACGATGGAAATAAGTCTATTGTTTATTATTATTATATTTTTATTGAATTTTTAACAAAATGAGGTAAAAAACAACAAAGACAACATACTACATCATCTTGAATAGAGAAAGTAAAGTACAGGCGGTGGAAATAGGTACAATGCAAAAGGACAGTTACAAATCATCCAACATTCTCCAAACTGATGACCAGATTTCATTAAATCTTTGGTGTCTGAATTTCAACAGTCAGTTTTTCTAATGGAAAAAGATTTGATATTTGAGTCAATCATGAACTGACTGAGCGAGAATCTGGGGATATCCAAAGCAGTAAAATGCATTTTTTATGCTAAATATGAAAAGGATCCTAGCAAAAATGTTTGATTATCATTTAACATCATATTATTTTCTTGATGGACACCTTTCTAAAATGTTTGAATTTTAGTACATTCCCAAAACATATGCAGAAGTGTACCTGTATCTATCTTACATATATTGAAGATGTATTTTTAGACATCTTATGGAGGCTAGATTGTGTCAAATAAGTTTCTTTTTGGGTGTTATCCCTGCGTGTTTGTTTTTATATAAAGGACAGTGTTTTTGGAGAGGGTTTGGAGTGCTTATTACATTGTAAAATATGAAATACTTCAATAACAAATCAAATCAACACACAATACAATTATTGAATAATGAAGAATGTAAGAGCAAATCAGAAGGTGGAAGTGGGGACACAGTGGAGCTGAACAAAGGCCAGCAAAGCTGGAATCATGACTAATATTAGTATTATTATTATTAGCGGTATTTTGTATTAACCCTCATCATTATTGTTATTATTGATTTTGTACATTTGGTTTGTTTAAGTTCCATTTGTTCCATTTTAAGTCCATGTTTTTCTTTTCAGTAACATCATGAACAATAAGTTGTTCTACCAGCACCCCAACTTGATGAGGGCACTTGGCATGCATGAGACAGTCATGGAGGTCATGGTGAACGTGCTTGGAGGCGGAGGAGACTCGAAGGTATTCTTCTGTGTACAACGTTCTATAAACAAAGTCTCTCGTATTTCAATAGGTTCTGTAAGTACTGTGATGATTAAAGATTCAGAACACGGATTTGAAAACCATAGTCTGAAGGGAGTGCTTTTGATTATGCTTGATTTAATGCTGAATAATTAATGGTATATTTGTATCGTCTAATAAGTATCTGCATTTGTTAAACATTAGACTGGTTTATTTATTCGAAGAATAAATGTAATTAATTTGGTCTTGAATTAATAAAAGACACACAAATAAAAAAGCTTAAATGTGACAAATAATATTTATATTGGTATTATCTGTCATCTTAAGTGACAGTGACACTCACACCCAGTGAATGGAGAACACCCACCAATATGTGATCAATGCAACACTCAAATAACCATCAAGCATCTTTTAACAAAGTGTACAGAATACAACATAGAACAAAGACTTGCGATACCCACCTCAATGGTGGAAAATTTTAATAAAACCAAAACAGAGACTCTGATAAATGTCCTGAAAAGCACAAGACTGCTAACATTTATCTAGAATAAACACTAGACAAAGACTCCATACAAAAAAGAACATTAATATATAAACTTTTCATAAACCAAGTACCCGTCTTGCCATGAGAATGACCACTGTGTTAACATGGTGTTAAATAAATATATAAATAAGTGTAAATGTGTAATTTGTGAATAGTATTCTACATTCTATTTTACTCTCTGAAGGAGATTCGATTCCCCCAAATGGTGACAAACTGCTGCCGCTTCCTGTGTTACTTCTGTCGCATCAGTCGTCAGAACCAGCGTTCCATGTTCGACCACCTCTCATATCTACTGCAGAACAGTGGCATCGGCCTGGGTGAGACATCACTCCATTATATTACAGCTCTTATTTACATCACAGTTCAGTAGAACAATGGGAAACACACCCACAAGTCTACCTTTGAGATTTTTTATTAGATATTAAAACAGTTATACTCTCAGTTAATACTAATTAAAACTGTATATTAGTGCTGGGAGGTTTAACCAAAATGATTTATCACTGTTTTTCTAAAAGATTTCACTGTATTTGATTTCACTGTGGTTTTATTTCCATGTATGACATGTTAACTCGGGGGGGTAACAGGGTAACTGATACGTCTTTGTTTATGCACTATCAGGGCTCTAGACTAACGTTTTTAGGTGCGCACACATTTTTGACCCCATTGCATTTAACACCGAAATTCACATCATAACAAAAATAAAAAGCGGTTTCTGGTGTGAACCAGTATACCACCAAGCTCTACTGTATATACTACATTATAAATCATCTAACATTCCATTTTATTTTGTCTTTTGCAATCGCTTGCTGCTGGCCAGATTCACGGGGCTCTGACCAGCACTATTATGTAACCATAATACAATAAAGTGCTCCTTTTTTTGCTCAGGAATGCGTGGATCTACACCTCTGGATGTAGCTGCCGCCTCCTGCATTGACAACAATGAGCTAGCATTAGCTCTGCAGGAACAGGACCTGGAGATGGTAAGCTCCATTTACATATACTTCAGTGTGTGACGTGTACTGGGTAAAGGGTGAATGCCAAATGAACAGGTTCACGTTTTGTCTCCTTCATTAGGTGGTGACATACCTGGCTGGCTGCGGCCTGCAGATGTGTCCCATGCTGTTGTCCAAAGGCTACCCCGATATTGGCTGGAACCCCTGTGGTGGAGAGCGCTATCTGGACTTCCTCCGCTTTGCCGTGTTTGTTAATGGTTAGTGGTGGCTGAACAAAACATGGGTTAGGATTAGATCTTAGGTTGTTTTAACCCTTAATTCTTTAGAAATGTCAAAGAAAGAATTTGGAAGTGTAGCTTTAAAGATGGGATAGGTAATTTATGAAGGATTTTCGTATAACTAACATTTTCGTTTAGCTACTTACATGCTTACAACAAATCTGTTGTCTTACTTATTCATGTTTTTTCTCCCGGCCAATTATCTTCGACTGCCTGGGAATACTGATATTATTCTAGAAGGGTTTTTATATCTGCTCCACTTCCCCTCTGACGAGTGCGCAGTCCATCAACCCCATCTTTTTTGCTGACCACCTGTTCCCCACAGAGCAGACCGTGGTCAGTTCATTTCACCCAGCTGGCGGGATCAGAATCTGTGCCACCTGGGCACCATTTTTTTTTACAGTGTTTGGGGCTGGCACTATGAGCACTCACTGGCTAGGCTTTTTTTTTGCTTTACTTTCTTCATTTCTCGCATATAATTCGATAGTCAGTCAATAGCACCGCTTTTATTCTAAATATCTTAATAAATTATATTAAAGATGATCTCAGACAAACGTGACTTGAAGTCGCTGGTAACTCTGGTTGGAACAAAAAAACCCTGAACTCTTCAAATGAACAATTGATAGAATTAGAATTAAAAGAGAGTTAGGGTACTGGAGATATAATCGAAAGGTGGTAGGTTCAGGCTCCATCACTGGCAGCCAAAGCTGGCCAAAATCTCACCTCTGTTTAAAAAGAAAGACGCTTTTTTATCCTGCAGGTGAGAGCGTCGAGGAGAATGCTAATGTGGTGGTGCGTCTGCTGATTCGCCGTCCCGAGTGCTTTGGCCCTGCCTTGAGAGGAGAGGGTGGTGCCGGCCTTCTGGCTGCCATGGAGGATGCCATTAAGATCTCCGAGGATCCCGCCCGGGATGGACCTACACCAAAAAAAGACAGGCGTTTTATGTACTGCTCTCCTCGCGAACATTCAAATTTGAACATTCTGGCTTTGGTTCCAACCTTCTTTGATTTGTCTCGACGTTCTGGGATGTGCTTTACAGGTTTGGTGGTGAGGAGCAGCAGGAGAACAGGGTGCATCTCGGGAACGCCATCATGTCGTTCTACTCGGCTCTTATTGACCTGCTGGGTCGCTGCGCTCCAGAGATGCATGTGAGTTCAGCACGATAAAGCATTTTCTGTTCTACTATTGAATTAAACATCTATGAAAGGACCAGGATGTTTGGACAGAATAGTGAACATCCATCTGAATTGCTTTACAGTTGATCCAGGCTGGTAAGGGTGAAGCTCTGAGGATCAGAGCTATTTTGAGGTCTCTCGTGCCTATTGAAGACCTGGTTGGCGTCATCAGTTTACCAGTGCAGATTCCGACATTTGGCAAAGGTAAGCTCTATTTAACTTTATTTATAAGTAAACAAGTGACATTACTTTTCTACATGGTCGCCTTCATTTTTGATGCATTTTTTCTCAGTTGAAATAAAATAATTGAAACTTTCCATTCACAATTGTAAAGAAAGTCCAGAAGTTTGGTCTTCCTATCATATTCCATCTCCAAGATATGGCCTTCTTTCAATTTAGCCAACTTAAGGACACAACAGGTCCAGAGCTTTTAAATAAAAAAAAAAGTACCATGGTGGTTTATCGGGGGTTTAAGAATAATGCTTTTAACATTTTTTTTTTTCATTGTTTATTTATTTATTTTTTGTAGATGGTCAGATCGTCGAGCCCAAAATGTCTGCCAGTTTTGTACCGGACCACAAGGCTTCCATGGTGTTGTTCTTGGACAGAGTGTACGGTATTGACAACCAGGATTTCCTGCTGCATGTTCTGGAGGTTGGCTTCTTGCCTGATATGAGAGCCGCTGCATCTCTGGATACGGTGAGTATCTAAATTCATCATGCAGAAACGAATGGACTCTAAAGCCGAATTAAGAGTATTGGTGCTTCTGAATTAAGAGTATTGGTGCTTCTGTATTAAGAGTATTGGTGCTTCTGTATTAAGAGTATTGGTGCTTCTGAATTCAGAGTATTGGTGCTTCTGAATTCAGAGTATTGGTGCTTCATTCACTAGAGGCTGGACGCATGTTGCCTGGTCACTGTAACTAAGTAATATTAAAACGGGGATTAAAACGAAGACTCTTTAACAATGCTAGTCATTTCTGTTCATTTTTTGGAACTTGGAAAATTAAGTCTAATAAACTATTGTTTTTTCTTCTAAATTATGTTGTGATATAAGTCAAAATATTTCGAAGATGTAGTCCTAATATTCCATCAATAAAGTCATAATGTTGAGCATAAAGTGGCAATGATTTGATAATTAAGTTGTAATATATTTTTCAGAATAAAGTCGTAATATTTTTAAAGTAAATACACATTGGTCTGTAAAGACAAATAACACCAAGTTCTAAGAATGTACGCTAAATGGCCACCAGTCCTTGGACACCTTGGTTCAAAAACAAATGGATTAAACCGAGTGACCTCTGATCCTTTCAGCTACAGTAATAGCTACTGTTCTGAGACGGCTTCTCAATAGACTTGGAAGTCAGTGGAAATTTGTGCCTATTCAGTAAAGCGAGCATGTGTACTGCTGGCCACTGATGTTGGTCAAGAAAGCCTTAGTTCAAGGGCTGTTAAGAGTGGTGAGGCCAGGGCTCTGTGCACGTCATTGGTGTTTATTCAATCCAACCTTTACTTTTGTGTGTGTATATATATATTTTTTTGATCGAGAACATGTTCATGCTGGAACAGGAAAGTTGAAGCGAATCATTTATTTTATTTTAGCAATCGTTGTGGCGGAAACACACAAATCCTACAATTAGAAGGCGAATACTTGGTCTATGTAGTGTATTCGTCAGTCCAGCCCGGTACTCGAACCCTCTGTAACTCGGCAGTCCTTCGACAAGAACTATCAGACTATCATACTTTACTCATCAGTCTTAATGAGCTTCTGTGTCGTCTTTCAGGTTGCCTTCAGCACCACTGAGATGGCGTTGGCACTGAACCGTTATTTATGTTCGGCTGTCTTGCCACTCCTGACCAAATGTGCCCCGCTGTTCGCGGGCACCGATCATCGGGCCATCATGATCGACTCCATGCTGCACACCATCTACAGACTGTCCCGCGGCCGCGCTCTTACCAAGGCCCAGCGTGACGTCATCGAGGACTGCCTCATGTCCCTGGTCAAGTCAGTCAAACCTCTCTAGATGTTCTCTAGATTGACAGTGCTGTAGAAGTTTGAAAAGTATTATGTATTTTTTTTCTGTTTACTGATTATATTGACAGTTTAGGGTAATTGACCATTGAACACTGGGTTCAAGGAAGAAACACTCTGGACAGGGCACCATTCAATTCCAGAGCTTTGTTCAGCCCGCCCCATTATGTCACCCCTGTCCCAATATGTCATGTCCATATCATGCCATGGTTTGCATTGCACTGCTCACATTTGAACCCAGATCAAAGCAAGAATGGGCTTCTTTAACATCCACCCAGTCACCCAAATTCACCTGTTCATAATGTGTTTACTTTCTAATAAGCAGAGGAATAAATTATGTAGACATTAACTTTCACTACACAGAGGTATGTTACACCAGTGGACGACAAATGAGGGATGATATTGGCCGATCAGGCATCTAAAACCCTGAGAAGGGACTAAGGTGCCCTACAATGGATTGGCACCGTGTCACATGGTATTACTGCCTTGTGGTTGAACAAGACCTGACACTGACCAGGACAAAGCATATGATGAAATAAAAATTATTATTTATTGTTTACCTTGGGCTAAGATCATGTGTTGCTTTGTTTTCAGGTACCTGCACCCGTCGATGTTGCAACATCTGTTGCGGCGACTCGTATTCGATGTTCCAATCCTCAACGAATACGCCAAGATGCCTCTGAAAGTACGATCCTGTGTGTGTGTGTAATGTCCAGATGTTTTCAGCTTTACACGAACATCTAATAATGACGTTTGGTTTGTTTGATCGTTTTAAGCTGCTGACTAATCACTACGAGCGCTGCTGGAAGTATTACTGCCTGCCGAACGGATGGGCCAACTTTGGTACCACGTCTGAAGAGGAGCTGCATCTGTCGCGCAAACTCTTCTGGGGAATCTTTGAGTCTCTGGCACACAAGGTGAAGATTTAACCAGTATAAATAAAATAAAAACTTAGTAAACGAAAGAACGTACTTAGTGTTTCGTCGTCTCTCAGAAATTCGATGCAGAGCTGTTCAAGATCGCCATGCCGTGCATTTGTGCCATCGCTGGCGCCATCCCTCCTGACTATGTAGACGCCAGCTATTCCGCCACAGAGAAGAAAGCCACGGTCGATGCCGAGGGAAACTTCGATCCCAGACCCGTAGAGACCACCAAGTGAGTCTTAAAAATAGTAAACGTCCACGGGATCTACACAAATGAACCGATTATTAATTCAAACCTACTTTTTTTCTTTTACAGCACCATCATCCCAGAGAAACTCGACGCCTTTATTAACAAATTCGCAGAGCATACTCATGATAAGTGGGCTTTTGAGAAGGTTCGTGCATCTTCACGTTTCTTAAACACAACCTGGCGTCTGGAATGCAGTGGTGCTCAGACGGGAATTTAATCATCAAGTATTATTAATACATCGATCAGGCTTAACATTATGACCTGTATATCGTGTTGGTCTCTCTTTTGCCACCCGAACAGCCCTGCTGCTATGTCATTTATTTTGCCATCTTTCTATCAGAACCCACATTAACTTCTTCAGCAATCTGAGTTACAGCCGGTGTGCTTCGTTGAGCCCCGGACGTCTATGAACCTGTTGCTGGACTATCGCTCTGCCTTACATAGACCACTTTTGATAGATACAGGAAACACCCCACAAGAGCGGTGCTTTTGGAGATGCTCATCACATCACAATAACATTATGAATAAAATGTTCACTTGCTACCTAATATATCCCACCCACTAATATAAAGAGATAATCTGTGTTATTCATGTCACCTGTCCGTGGTCATGATGTCATGTGTAATGATAATAATTTTTTACTGAAATGATTTACTGTGTATTCAGTCGTGCATATGTATTTCTAATATAAAGTTTTCTTTTAGATCCAGAATAACTGGACCTATGGCGAAACCTTGGATGAGATTGCCAAGTCCCATCCTATGCTCCGTCCATACAAAACCTTTTCTGAAAAGGTACGATGCATTAAATGTATACATCAGAGCCTTATCGTGACACTGATGGTGAAAATGAAAGTTTATGGTTAATCTGAGTCCATGAATACTAAACAGTTGTTTTATGCCTTTAAGGATAAAGAGATCTATCGCTGGCCCATTAAGGAGTCCATTAAAGCCATGCTGGCCTGGGAGTGGACCATAGAGAAAGCCCGAGATGAAGGAGAAAAGGTTGAAAAGGCTGCCAGGAAGATTTCCCAAACTGCTCAGGTGGGTAAAGAATCTAAACCAGGGCTGTTGAACTCAGAAAGGGCCTCGGGAGCGTTATGGTGGCCCTCTAAGGGTCGATCGGAATATCTCCTGCTGTGATTGCAGTCTGCTTCTTAAGTCTTGGACACTTTGTTCTCTCTTAAAGGCTAAAATCAATGTTTGGGGTCAAAATGTGATATTTATACGGTGTGTTTATAATGGATGTCTACATTTATATTGTTCTCCTTTACCACAGACTCAGCCTCAGTTTTTTTCTTCCTAAAGCACAAACTTGTACTCACTTTCCATTCTTTTATTTAATGACCTTCCTTCTGCTTAAATTTTCTGTAAATATTTCTCAACCGAGAAAGCTATATGTTGTATATTGTATTTGTGAATTCCTTTAGGCTACGTATGATCCCAGCCAGGGATACTCTCCTCAGCCAGTGGATCTCACGACCATGGCTCTGTCCAGAGAACTGCAGGTATGGACTGGCATCATTGGTTGGTTTATTGTTATTTGAGTCTGTTTGTGTTTATTCTATCTGTTGCTCTGACTTCTTATCAATGCTACCGTGTTTAGTCTATGGCAGAGCAACTGGCTGAGAACTACCATAACACTTGGGGCAGAAAGAAGAAGATGGAGCTTCAAGCTAAAGGTGAGTGAATGGAAAACAGAATGATTAGTTAAAACTGCATCTATTGATTATTTTTGTAATCAAGTATTCTACCGATTATTAAGAAATTATTTTGCTTTAATGAAGAGCAACAATAAATACATGAGATTAAATAAATCAATCTGCTAAATTGTATATATAGTACGATTAAAAGAGAATATTTATAAATGATAAACAAGTATTTTATTTATAACCCTTGTTTTAAATGTTTTAAAGAGGCAAAAAAACATTCTGTCAGGATTGTTTCGGTTAGATGAGGAGAATTTGGTGTGTGTGTGGGGTGCAGTGAAGAAACGTCAGCGTATCAACAACACACAATGAGTTTAAGCTTTTCTTTCCAGTTTAAAATCATCTTTAGTTTGTTCTGTCGGATCTCCTCTGTTATTTTCACTCCATCACGCTATGAGATCTCGGTTCCGTCCTAAATCTCACTTTCTTACAGAACAGAAGGTGGAAGTGGAGAACGTAGTGTTAATCAAACTGGGTGTGAAAAGTCTCCTCTTTAAGTTCTGTTTCGGTGTGTGATTTGGGACGCAGCCCTCAACTAATCCGTACAGAACGACTCGAGCTTTATAGAGTCACGAGGATGAAACGATTCCTCAAGGCGAAAATTTAGCCTCGATGCATTTTTGTAATCAAATAACGATCGATTACTCGAGGAGTCCGTTCAGCCCTACTATAAAGCACCTTGCTGTGTTGTTTTAGGTGGCGGTACCCATCCTCTGCTTGTACCCTACGACACTCTGACGGCCAAGGAGAAATCTCGTGACAGAGAAAAAGCTCAAGACCTGCTAAGATTTCTCCAGTTTGAAGGATATGCTGTCACCAGGTAAAAAATTCGGCTTCTAATCCACGATTCCCCAAAACTATGTTGTTTGGGTGCTGTTAATAATAGACTTTGTTGATGCATCATGCGTACTCATTGTAAAGGTTCTACATTATGTAGCTGTACAGTTACTGAGTCATTTTGACGAGTACAAGTACAGGAGCACGATGCTGGTATCGGTGCGTCCCCATTAACCTGTTGAAAAAAAATCTCCGCTACTGACAAAAGCAGACCCTACTTTGATCAGACAGGACCCCAACAAAAATGAAAAGGCCTTTGATCTACCTAATTCACGTCTAATACGCACTATCCACACCACCACGCAAAGAACACCATCATTCACATTCATTTGCCAGCAACATGTTTGTATCAGAACCAGTATTGCACGTTCATTCATGTATTTATTGATTCTTAATGGCTTTCTGAAGAGGTTTGAAGGACATGGAGCAGGAGATCTCTTCCATCGAAAAGCGATTCGCTTACGGTTTCCTCCAGAAGCTGCTGAAGTGGATGGAAATCGCTCAGGAGTTTATCGCACATCTGGGTATGGGTGTATAAACTAGACGTCCTAAAACGACGTACAAAGCTACACCCTCCGGTCTAATATCCAGGTCCGTGTGTCCCACTGCAGAGGCTGTCGTGAGCAGCGGACGAGTTGAAAAATCCCCTCATGAACAGGAGATCAAATTCTTCGCCAAGGTACCACAGACACGCTGCGAATTCTCAATGAAACAAGAAAACACACCGAATACAGAGTGGGTAACTGGACAAGTAACATGTGGTCTGAATCTCGATCACATCTAGATCCTGCTTCCGCTGGTTAACCAGTTCTTTAAGAACCATTGCCTGTACTTCCTGTCCACTCCTGCTAAAGTGCTGGGCAGTGGAGGTCATGCTTCCAACAAAGAGAAAGAAATGATCGCCAGGTAACCAAAGCTTCGACTGTTTATCTTATGGTGAACGGACACACTTAATTAGAATGTATGTGTTATTATT
>JAYDZG010000009.1:6747576-6763295 GCA_034509265.1 Microcambeva bendego | reverse complement strand
CAAGTTACCTCGTAATGACTCGATTATTCCACCACCACCCCCACGCTTGAGACATCGGTCCAGGTCCTTTCTGTGGAAAGTTTGCATGTTCTTGTCCAACACTGGAGACACTTGAATCGCCCTATAGGTTATTAAGTGTGTGTATCTGCCCTGCGATGGCCTGGCACCTCCTTCATGGTTGGAGAAGGACGCAGAGTCAGCATCAGAGTTGTTAATAATAGTTTTGGTTCTTGTTTGTGTTTTGCTGATCTATTCTATGTTTTGTAGCCCAAAAGCTGTTCCCTTTTCTGTCATCATTGAACTTCAACCCTCCTCCTCCCTCTCTCTCATCCCTTACCGTTTCCCTCTCTTTCTTCTTTTTTTCTTTCTTTTCCCATCTTTCTATCTTTTTCTCTTTATGCCTCAGTATCTTCTGTAAGTTGGCTGCTCTAGTGAGGCACAGAGTTTCCCTCTTTGGTAAGAAACCTGAGTAAGGGTTTGATGCCATCCTCACCTCTCGCCCTTTACCGCTTTGTTTGCTGTGACTTTGCTGTGATTCGGTGTGCTCTGCTTAACCTTTCAGCCTTTTCAGCACAGAGTTCACTAGAGGATTGAGAAGCAGCGACAGTACACGTATTCAACAGAAATGACCATTTGAAAGCTTCCGCGCTATTGAGCATGTGCTTTGTGATTGCAATCATAAGCCATGTTTACATGCAGCTAGGGATGTAACGAATCAATTCATTCGAATGACTCTTTTTAATCGGTGATTCATTTATTCGAATCGATATTCACTTTAAATAGCAGTGAGCACTGGCGCTTTCTATTTTTTTAAAACACAAAACACGAATCTATTATATTTGGCATAACAACTACCTCAGAAATGAAAAGACATTGACTGTTAAGGAAAAGAACGTATTTGTAATTACTTTATTTATCTATTTTTCCCTAACAAGAAATAGTCAAATAAAACTTTAATAACAAATAATCTTCAATTTCATGTTTCACATGCATCTTGATAATCTGTTAATAATCCAATTAATAGCTCAATCGAGGTATAAAATACATTCATGTGTACATCTTAAAGGGTTTTGGCTTCAACTGGACTAGTCAATTCCAATAAGGATTGCAAAAATGTACATGATTTTAAAAAAAAAGATTCAATCAGGCAGCACGTGGCTTAATGAGTAGCACTGTCACCTCACATCAAGAAGGTCCTGGGTTCGATCCCCAGGTGGGGCGGTCCAGGTCCTTTCTGTGTGGAATTTGCATGTTCTCCCCATGTCCATGTTTCCTCCCACAGTCCAAAAACATGCAGCCAGGGTTAATCAGAGAGACAAAATTGTCGAAAACTGTGTCACTTGTGAATAGATGAACGTTGAGTGATGAATAACAGTGTGTCTGTCGTGAATGTAACCAAGAGCGTGGAACATGACGTTAATATCCTAATAAATAATAGATAAATAAAAGACTCAATCAAGTTTTTTTATTGTATTAATTAATTGTCCCTCCCTTTCCCCAGTTTAGTGTAGTCGATTTGTCTTTAACATCTGATTGCAATTTAAAAGGCTACCCATGCACTGCCAGTCAGGGTCCTTATACAGTGTCTAAAGACCCCACCCACATACTCCAGACATCCCGCACTGCAAGTTATGCCCATTAGATTGTGCCAAGCTATCCGGTGACCAATTGAGGTCTTCTGAATCTCGGTCCTGGTGCACTAGCGGAATATTAAAAAACATTAATTTAAAACTCCTCTTACTGTTGCGGAAGTCTGTTACGGTTAACGTACACTAATAGTACTCCACACATGCACATCATTTTGGATTGGATTACCTGTAGCATGCATGTAAACGGAGATTTCCATCCGATTCGTTAACTAGAGTGTGGTGTGATGTGATCATCGAAATGAGTATCGGATTTTAGTGTGCAACACTAATCGCATAGAATAATACAGCTGTGTGTGGGTTCAGGTAAATGTGATGAAACTGTATGTTCTGTTCAATTCTGTTATGTTTGTTGTTCACAGGAACTGATGCACCGGCAGTGGTAAACTGCCTCCACATCCTGTCCCATTCATTAGATGCCAGGTAAATAGTGATAATCCATTATTGTATTCATTCCCTTCCTTCCTTTCTCACAGAATCTCATTAACATACAAAATATAATATTATAATAACTTAAACAAGCTTATTGAACAATCAATATGTAAAATGAAACTTACTTTTCAACAATTCTTTTCCCCCCCTTTTTTATTTATTTATTTTTCAACCAGTTTATTCTGTCATGGATGTGACTGGTCATGGGTGTGGTTTCATCTAGAGACATTGTCTACAGTCCTTTTTAGGGCTTAAGTCAACCCCATTTAGACATTGTGGTGTCTACATCTGCGTAGATGCCCTGTACACCGATAGCATTGCTGAGTTTTAAACATATAAATAGGCAAAAGCACCAATTTTTACAGATGTAACAATTATACTTGGTCCACACAGAAAACCTCACGTACAAACTTTTGTTTAGCACGATTACCCTCAGACAGCATGGCTCTGTGGGTAAGCACTGTCGATCCTGGGTGCAAGTGTGGTGTCCCAAGAGCAGTCAGATTAAGTCTGCCATAGCTGTAAGTGTGTTTGCCCTGTGAAGGAGTGGCAGTGTGTTTCCTGTTTTTGATTCGCACCATCCAGTAGTAACCAGGATAAAATGGTGATAAACAGATGAATGAAAGCATTACACTTGGGTCCAATAATAGGTATTGTTTTTTAAGAGACATTCATTTGTCTAAGTCATGGGAGCCCAGTGAGTCGATCACGCTTGAATGCTGATAGATCGTTCCTGGTTCTAGCCGGTCAACATGACTGACGAGTAATGTGACCGCTCCTCCTTAGCGTTTATCCATTTGCTTTTTTTCTTACAATAACTACGCTTCAGCCTGTCTGACGCAGTGCTAAACTAAAAAGCTTTCATTCATTAATAGTGCACAACAAAGCACAAAGTTTCATCTTGGGCATGGACACTGGAGAGACGCTGGTTATTCATAAATAACTGATGGAGATTTTAAGGGCCTCTACTGGGCCGGTGGAAGTTGCTGAACTTTTTTAGATCATCAAGCTATTTGTGTAAATAAGCCTTTTTTCACATGAAAATTATCATCACCTTTACTGATAAACACTTGAAAGCTTGAGAATTTGCATCAGTAATTAATTGTTGAGAATCATTTTTCACTGCCTTTTTTCATGTCCTGTAATGTTAAATATCGATATAGGAACTAAAGCACAATTTAAAAAGATAAAGGTTTTTGAAAAGCAATGAGGCTAACTTCATATCCCGCTATAGATCGAGATAAAGTAGATTGTGATGACCTGTCAATGGAAAGAGTAGATCTAAAGCCACAAAGGTGTGCACCCCTGGTCCAAGTGACCATTTTTGACCCCATTTTGAGGCAAATGTCTTTTGGAATTAAATATAAGAACACTCTGTGTATCTGGGCAGGACTGTGATGAAATCTGGCCCGGAGATCGTAAAAGCAGGCCTGCGCTCCTTCTTTGAGAGTGCTGCTGATGATATCGAGAAGATGGTTGAGAATCTTAAACTGGGCAAAGTGTCTACCAAAAATCAGGTGAGATATCACAAGGATGCTCCTCGGGTGCCCAGATATTTCCAGCAAGCACACCAACGCAGAGATTCTAGGTAAGTGGGGTTCCATGTAGAGGGCATAATCACCAGTGCATGCAGGGCGGGATGACCGATAGAGAGGTGCCTGTGCAGAGTGCATGGGTAAAAAACGGCTCAGTGACAACTAAGTACAAAAAAGGAAAAAATGATCCTTCTCTATGTTTAAATCGGTGCTAATTCTTACAGCGCTTTATGTGTACCTGCCTCACTAGCTGCATTTGTCCTTTTATAGGTTAAAGGTGTGTCTCAAAACATTAACTACACCACAGTCGCTCTTCTGCCGGTGCTCACATCGCTCTTTGAGCACATCGCTCAGCATCAGTTCGGTGATGATGTCATCTGTAAGTCAGACCCCACTCACTGTCTCAATAAACTGATCCGTATCTTTAATCGAACCCCGATTAACGTCATGCAAACGCCGTCTGTTCCAATCAGTGGATGACCTCCAGATATCCTGCTATCGTCTCATGTGTAGCATCTACTCGGTGGGCACGGTCAAGACTCCTCATGCGGAAAAGTAAGTGTCGTTATTGGATAATGGATATTAGATATTGGATAAATAAAAGAAATCTTTGCCTAACCTCCCAAACTCCCCTTACTTAACATTTATAATGCCATAAATGGTCTTTTTGTTGTAAGTATATTTAACCTTCTATAGTTAATATAATAAAATAAACATTACTGCCAGTCAGAGTCAGAAAGAGTCTTTATTGTCAGAGACGTACATGTTGAAACTAAACAACGGTCCTCCAATACAATACACATCGCAGATACACAACAGTACAATAAATACAAGTAGGCATTAAATAAATACAAAAGAGACATTTCTAATCTAAACATTCTGTTTTAGAATTTTGAGAATTTTCATGCGCATTTTCAAAATTCACAAAAGTTTGTGGATGGAAAACCGGCTATTGAGAAGTGAAGCATGTCGGCTCCCTGTTTGACGCTCGTCGGGAATTAAACATATGTGTGTTTTAGACTGAGACCTGCTCTCGGCGAGTGTTTGGCTCATCTGGCTGCCGCTATGCCTGTGGCTTATCTGGAACCACTGCTTAACGAATTCAACGCGTACTCGGTGTACACGACCAAAACACCACGAGAACGAGCTAGTAAGTATCGACCATGGCATTTTTGGTTTCTCTTAAATTTGAACTAAAACCTTTTGTCAGTGACGGTGTCGACTTAAATTCCTTTTTGGTTCAGTGGTCTCTAGCATACCACTGCAAGATTGAATCTCAAGGACCAAGGAAACTTTGTCATTCGCATCACATGTTGTACATGAGGTGGAACGAAATTGGGATCATCACATGGTCCCAGTTACACCTCAAAAAAGAATCATTATTAAAATATTATATAAAATATAATAGAAAAATAGAAAATGTGGTAAACAACAGAAAAATGTAGCCACAGTGTGAATCACAGTAGTGCAGTGCATAGGCACCAGAGACACTGACCTAGTCTTAAAGAGGAAGGGTCGGATGCTGGATCCATTGTTGCTGCATTAGGCTCATATTGGGATGGTGGTAGCCTAGTGGGTTGAGCTTTGGGCCATCAACCAGAGATTGGCTCTGCTAGGCAGGCACTGTTGGGTCCTTGAGCAAGACCCTTAACCCTCACTGCTCCAGGGGTGCTGTATGATGGCTGACCCTACGCTCTGACCCTACGCTCTGACCCCAGCTTCCAAAACAAGGAATATGCGAAGAAAAAAAACGTTGTCCTGTACATCTTTGCGGGTAAACAGGATGGGGTGGGGCACACTGAGCCTAGAGTGGCTATACGTGAAATGTGACCGACAGGTGATAAAAAGTGTTGGCATATAATGGACCCAACATTCATCCTTGCAACATTTCTGGGATCCTATCTGGAACCTTTGTATAATTCATTGCTTTTTAGACATGAAATTTCCATCATCTTCTAAAATTTTAACAATAAGGATGATACTCCAGATCTATATTTAGTCTTCATACGGACTAATGTGCTTCTTTTTTAGTCCTGGGTCTTCCCAACGAGGTGCAGGAGTTGTGTCTGGACATCCCAGAGCTTGATGTTTTAATGAAAGAGATCGGCGACCTTGCAGAATCCGGAGCCCGATACACCGAGATGCCTCATGTGATCGAAATCACTCTCCCCATGTTGTGTAACTATCTCCCACGCTGGTGGGAGAGAGGGCCCGAGAACTTCCCAGAGCAGGAGGGACAACTATGTACCGATGTCACGTCTGAACAACTCAACCAGCTGCTGGGCAACATCATGAAGATTGTGGTCAACAACCTGGGCATCGACGAGGCCTCCTGGATGAAGAGACTGGCTGGTTCGTAAGGCTAATTCAAAATGCATTTAACATGTTTCCACTAGGCTCGGGCGATAATGTCAATTTAGCCTAACGATATCGTGTTATAAAATGTAACAACCTCAGATGAGCATTGAGGCGCTTTTACACACGGCAAAACCGATCACACTGAATTTGCACTAGAGAGCAGCGTAGCACGCTGAACTGCACGACGCCACACATAGTGTGTACGGATGGACAGTGAAGAAAAATCCCAAAGCAGAAGAGAAGGTGAAAGTGAGCATCTGATTTCATAACATTGTTCAAAGACTGAAGGGGTTTGGACTTCTGAAGTCCTTAATGCCTATCACCGCAAATTGTTATGGAATACGAACCTGAGAACTTTTAGCAGCACTAGTTTCTCATTGGACCGGATTGGAAAGCAAAAGGATTATCATTAGTGGTATTATTATTATTTATCTGGATTTTGTTGTTGTTATGTTTTATCTAGATTTTATTATTATTGTTGTTGTAGTTATATTTTATCTGGATTTTATTATTGTTGTTGTTATGTTTTACCTGGATTTTGTTGTTATTATTTTTATTATTATTATGTTTTACCTGGATTTTGTTGTTGTTATTATTGTTTTATCTGGATTTTGTTGTTGTTGTTGTTATTATTATTATTAAGTTTTATCCTGACTATGTTGTTGTTATTATTATTATTAAACATTTTCTCGTCCTGTTTTTCTTTTGCTCAGTTTTTGCACAGCCCATTGTGAGTCGAGCCAAACCAGAGATGCTGAAGTCACACTTCATCCCCACCATGGAGAAGCTGAAGAAACGCTCAGCAAAGGTTGTGGCTGAGGAGGAGCATTTACGCATGGAGGGTAAAACGGAGGTGGACAGTGAAGAAGGAACCATTCGAGATGAGTTCGCTGTGCTCTGCAGGGATCTCTACGCCCTCTACCCACTGCTCATCCGCTATGTGGATAACAACAGGTGCCGTTACTATTGATGCTGGAAGCAAAGCGACACTAAGATCTACAACTGCTTTAGCACAGTATATAATGCTTCTCTATCAAGCAGGAGTGTTTATACGATCAAATAGCAACCCTAAGTATTCTTTATTTTTTTCATTGCAGCTGCATAAGTGTTTTTTAAATAATCTTCAAGTATAAATGTATTAAATCTGATCAAAATTATAACTACATCATATTTTTAAAGGGCAAGGTGGCTCACCTGTACTGACCCTGATGCCGAAGACCTCTTCAGGATGGTCGGAGAAGTTTTCATCTTCTGGTCAAAATCTCATGTGAGAGCACAATTGTTATGGTTAAGAGCATCACCCTGACAAACTTGCTGGTTTAATAGATTACCGAATAGAAGCATGGATAGAATGCCAATCTGATATACATACAGGGTGTCAATTTGAAAACTTTCCAACCTTAATATCTCCCTTCCAGTAAATCAAATTAAAAAAACACACATGTCAATTTTAAAGAATATTTGAAGCCTTTGTGCTTCAACCCCCTGGGAGTCGAACCATTTAATTAAATACCATAGAAATCGTACTATTAGATTACTTTTTCATGTAATTGTTTAGGAGATGACTTTGCCCCTGATAAAGGGTTGTATAATCTTCTAATCATTTCTACTAAAAGATCAACGCTATGTTTTTTAAATAATAAACTAAAAACCACGAATCTCAGTGCACACGAGTTCTAATTACTTTTCTAACTTTTTATTATTTTTTGAAACTACTGGTCAGAAAAGAATCAATTAGGGGATTATTGGAAAGATAATTAAACAAGCTTTAAAATGACGTGCTACTTGACATTTAAGGTTTTAAGTGTAACGCCCATCCTTTATAATTGTCCCTCTTGAAAATAAAATTGACAATTTTTAATATTATTTACTGGAAGGGTGGTATTAAGGGTGGGAAGTTTACATTATATCCAGCATTTTGTTACTTGACTGCTGTATATTACATCTGTATGTAAATGTCTCTTCTAAATACTCTGCACCTTCAGAACTTCAAGCGGGAGGAGCAGAACTTTGTGGTGTTGAATGAGATAAACAACATGTCCTTCCTCACAGCTGACAGCAAGAGTAAAATGAGCAAGGTAAGCCGTCGGCTGTTCTTCGGCACAGTTTAGGATCGTTTTATACCCTTTTCTGATAGATTTCTTGTTTCACTGAGCCAGATTTGATCTCCTAAGGAATGTCCAAGAACGTTTAGGACCAGACGTGGTTTCTAATTTATTTACCTTTAATATTTACCTGATGTAGTTGTGGGAGTAGAGAGTAAGTGTTTCAGAGGTGTAAGTGATGGGGTCATAACAAAGGGGTCGCGGATCACTAATCACCCTGCGTTTATGTCTACAGCTTCATTATTTACATTACACTTACATTTTCAGCATTTAGCAGATGCATTTATTCAAAGCTACTTACAGTACAGTTACAGTCTGAGCAATGAGGGTTAAGGGCCTTCCTCAAGGGCCCAACAGAGGCAACCAGGCCGTAGGATTATTAGTTTGATACCTCAACCACTAGACTACAGCTGGCCACGTGTTTCTGAACTCAAGTTGATTTTTGGTGGCCAGGTTTCACTGAATTCCATGTCATGTCAAATTCACTATCTTTGGATGAAAATTTCTTGTCTGTAAATTTAATTCATGTCTAATGACACAGACACGAAAGTAGTAGTAGTTTCTTTCTCATCTGTAGAACGAACAATTATCTAAAAATTGATCTAGGTAATCGGCAGATCATCTCCCTTCCAGTAAATAATAATAAAAATCAGAAAGACACTTAAAGAATATTTGCGGCCTTCGTGGTTCAACCCCCTGGAACCATTTAATAAACACAAATTAACTACCATTGAAATAGTACTATTAGATTAGTTTTTCATGTAAATATTTAGGAGATGTTTTTGCCCGATAAAGGGCTTCTTATCATTTCTACTAAAAGGGGAATCGACTAATCAAAAACGAATGACAGCCCTGTCCATGTGAACACAGGGTTAGACTCATCGTACCTAAAGCCTCTACCGCTGGGATCCAAGGTTCAAATCTACACACAGACATGATCGGCTCAGTATGAGTGAAGTGACCAAAGGCCTGTGCCGAACAACTGCACTGCCAGACCTAGCACTGACCATGATGATATGGACGGTGGTAGCCTAGTGGGTAATACTTTGTGCTATCAACCAGCGATTGCAGCCACGGTTGGGTCCTTGAGCCAGAACCCTAACCCTCACTGCCGTACGATGGCGCTCTGACCCCGGCTTCCAAAGTCCGGATCTACGAAGAATTAATTTTGTTGTACTGTACATCTGTATATGTGTAATTACAAATAAAGGCATGCAATTGTATTCTAATAGTGGTAAACATTAAAACAACTCTTATGAGAGCAGACCTGACCCCCGAAGACAACAAACACCGATTCATCTCAGCCCGTCGGGCTCTCGATTATAGTTCCTTTTCATCATCTGCTTGCTTTACGTTTTAAAAAGTCGAATCTTCTTCATCCCGCGCCAAGCAGTCAGCAACAGCGGTACTTCTGACTCGTCGTTTCGTCCGACCCGCGTGAGGGTGCGAGTCACTGGATGTGAACGCAGGCGGCGCAGATGTTAACGACACTGTCTCTGTGTGTGTGTGTGTCCTGTCCCGTGGACGCCGGGTTCTCTAGGCTGGGGACGGAGAGGTTAGACGACGTCTCTGCACGCCCAAAAGCTGTGCTGTCTCGCATGGCAACACCCCGCCGAGGCTCTTCATCAAACTCACACACACACGCCGGCACACCGGGACGTTCATCTATGAACTGCTACTCAAACCTTTTCAATCAGGCCGTGACTTATGATGAAATTTGTCCAGATTACGAATCTCTCTTGCTGCCAGTGTGTGTGTGTCGGAGAGCTTGCATTATAAGATGTTTGATGAAAGCACTCAGCTCTAGTTTGCAGGTTCAGGTTCATGGTACTCGGTTCAGCTGTTGTTTTCACCACTGGGCCCGGAGTCCCATCGCCCTGCGCTGGATCTTCTTCTCTTTCTTTATTTTTTTCCCTGTCTGCCATTTTTCTTCTTCGGTGACTAGTAGCGAAGCTTTCTTTGGGGTTCCTTAATCCCCGGTTCTCTTTAGCCACACGCCGTATGGTTAGAGTGTGGCATCATGGGTAGTTTGTGTTTGTGGAAGGGGTCATGACTTAACGAAGCCATTCCATTTCTTAGCTGGTACTGACCCCCCTCGTTCTAATTCACTTAAACCATTGCACTGAACAGGAACAGTAACGCTTTATAATAACCACAGGGGTGTTATATTCGAATGTTCTGACCCGTTTATTGTAAGTTATTAAGTATTCATTATTACATTTATTCATATTTGTTTCATAATTTAACTTTAAATATTACGATTACGAGACTTTTTTTACTTACACATTTATAATTTGTGTTTATAAATATCATTAGTAATAATAATAAAACAATATTTTACCCCAAAACAAAAAAGCAGACATACTACAGAACCAAAATTATCCGGACACCCTTGTTACTGTTAATAAGATAGACAACACACATCAGTCACTTATCTAACTCGCTTATCCAATCAAGGGTGTGTGGATTTTTTTATTTTTTTATTTTTTGGACAAGGCCCCGGTCAGGATCTTAGCACAGAGCTAGACACATTTATAGAAACACACACAAACACTCACCTAAAGGACAATTCGGTGTCTTCAGTTGTTTTTTGGACACGGAGAGAACATGCCAACTCCGCACCGAAAGGATCCGGACCGCTTCTCCTCGGGATCGAACCCAGGAGCTTCTTGCTGCCCCAACACATCATCCAGTCAGTTTCCTATTTGGCGAACTCACAAACACACTAGTACACTTTTGTTTCCTGCATGTATTTGATATTATCTTCTTTTCCTATTACTTCACCATCAGGTTTGGGTTTATTAACATCCACCCTCCAAAACCAGTGTATCTGTATGTTTCTGTGCATGCACCACATGCTGCACAATGCTTTGTTTAAGCACCACCAGCTCAACTCAGTCCATAACTGGGGTGATAACACAGCAAACTAAACTAACTAAAACTCTTTAGCCCTGACACGTTAACCTCACTAGTGCTTGTGCCTCACACAGTCATCACACGTCGCCCCTGTACAGAGGCCCACCTGGCTTCAAGTGCTTTGCGGTCTCATCTTGAAGTGCACATTGTTAAGGTGAGGACCGGGTCATCTAGAGCTTTAGCACAGAAGAGCTGGCAGATTACTCGCCAGGCTAGGACATGCTAAAAGAAATATTTGCCACCCAGAAAAAATGACTCGAACATCTAAACTCTGCTTTTTGGGGGAAAGTAAATTGACGTTTTCTATTTTTTGCAGCCTCAGAGTGGACACAGTCGTTAATAATAATATTAAAACAATATTTTACCTCAGAACAAAAAAGCAGACATACTACAGGACCAAAATGATCTGTATACCTTTTTCATTACTGTTAATAATAGAGACAACACATCAGTGTCTCATCTAGCATCATCTTATCATCTGGGGCCGAATTCATCAAGCGTCTTAGAATTACTCCCAAGAGTCAACTAACGAGTAAATCTTCACTGGAAGCTGCACTCAAAAGTTAATCAAGCATAGGACTGAATCTTTTGTTATTGAATTATGATGCTATTATGCAGGGTTGCCAGATTGCATCTGCCAAAAAACATGAAAACCCAAACAAAACTATGCTCAAAAAGCAAATGTTGTTTACCATTCCACCATTCCCCAAACAAAATGGCGGAAAGCCGCCCAATCTGGCAACACTGGTAGGATGTGTCGTGAACGGAATTTAATGTGATGTCACTTGCAAGTCCATAGAAATGACCAACCAACTCTGGCCCGGGGAGAAAATACCAAATATCTCCAGGAGCTGGTCTGCTGGTAAACCTGGTAGATCAGAGTGTAGAAAACTGAGGTTGAATTAGTGTTTTCTTTTTTGCACTTCCCTTTTCTTCGGGTATTGTCTTGAATTATTGGATTTTATTATTGGAAATCCTGTAGATATCTTTAAATAAGTATCAAGGTTGGCCCGTAACTTTTAATTTCTGCTCACTGTTTGTTTGACACCCCTGATCTAATGGCTTTTATTTAAAAAGGATCAGTACCAGGATATATTAAGAAGGGTTATTATGAAGCGTTACCACCATCACCTTTTCGACTGTTCATGTGTTGATTGATTTAAATAGCAGGTTCATGATGCCACCCAACTCACATCTCATGTCACCTGACTCACCTTGAATAGACGTATTTATTTCACGAGCCAGTGCTGGTTCTGAGAGCCAGAGATCCATTTGTTAGAAACCATCTCACAGTTCCACCAGTTGGGGGTTTTGCCAGAGTAGTATAAAATATAAAATACAAATACTATTATACAACTATATCTCCTCTCACACATTTAGGTAATCAGAGTAGCCTACAGTTCTGGTTCTTAAGCTATAAAGAATTATCCATACAGCTTTTCTTCATTTAATATTTTAGTGTAGGGGCTGGGGTGGCAAAGTGGTATATTCCAGGGTTCGTATCCCTAGTGGTGCCATTGCCAAGTTGGGCATATACAATCAGATTTAGATGGCAATGAGTTGGAGAGGAATCCCACTGGTGTCCTGTATGGGCTGTTTAATTTTACTGTGCTAAGTATATCTGGGAAAGCTTTAATAAATACATTTTGTTCCAGAACTTATAAGGCATCAAATTATGATTTTTTTTTTATTGTATTATTTAATGCAGTTCCAAAACACATCAGGTCATCCTAAAAACCAAAATTCTCAATTTGAACCCACACATTATAGTTTTTATTTTTTGGCCTCATATACTGCCTAAACTTTCACTGACACACCTAGGAGGAGTTCCCACAGCGACATGGTACCACAGTGCATGGGTGTGTGTGCAGGGTAAAGACAGGAGGCACTTGCTGGTTTTCGGGTGTGCCGTTTTCAACTAAACCAGGACTAACTCTGAAACTGCGTTGTGTTCCCTCAGCATCTCACTATTCTGCCTTTAACTTGTTTACTAACCCACTGGCTCCAAACTGGACTCCCTCAACGTGTTCGGTTGGACCTTGCAGGTTTTAATATTTACGCCTCACGCATGTGACCTGCTGTGATTAGCAGTAATTTTACAGCAACACATAATCTGCCACCACAGGCACTTTTATTTTAACATGTTGAAGTTACAACATAAATTATTAAATAAAAGCTGAAATCATACAAAATACGACTCAGCAATGTGTAATGTTTTTATATGGTTTGATTCTGTAGAATTCCATATTTGGGGAACTACAGTGTACATGATTTGTGTTTCGTTAACACATTCTTACATTATTTACACCCCACGGTACTGAGGCTTAACATCACCTCATTGATTCAGTATGATACCCTTCATTGGTACCGTCTAACTCTGCCGAGTCTTCACAGGGTGGTGGTGCAGATGCAGAACGAACCAAAAAGAAGCGCCGTGGAGACCGGTACTCTGTGCAGACCTCACTGATTGTTGCTGCTCTAAAGAAACTGCTACCCATCGGCCTCAACATGTGTTCTCCAGCAGATCAAGAGCTGATCAACCTGGCAAAGATCCGATACTCTCTGGTACTGAGCTACTCTTATAGTCATAGTAGTACTAACTACCACAATAATAAGAAAAACTCCAAAAATATGAAGCTCTCAACTTGGGCTGGTTGAAAAGGATCCATTGCTGTATGGGCGGGATTATGTTACTGAGTGAAAGAATACCTTGTTATGAATGGAACTGTTTGTGTAGGGTGTGTTACTGTTCTGTGTCCTGTAGTCTCTTGACCCACATTTGATGTAAAGAGTAGGTTAGAATGTTAAACATAAAATAAGAATCAGTTTTTGTAGTACTGTTAAATTTCAATATAAAGAATGTACATTTTTTATTTAATAACAAGTGTGGATTCTTTTATTACAATCAGTTCATTTTAGAAGCAGAAATTGAGTGAAAGGATGAAGAAAATCTTCAAAATGAAATGGTTATTGCTTATTTTAAAGATTTTATGTTATATTTTGTATTTGTGTTATCTTTATACTCATTTCACTAGCTGTGATATTTATATTATAATTTATACATGTTATTAAATTAAGGACTGGCAAAGCAATTCAGTAGATATATAATTAAGATTGTGAAGCTTCTGTTCAACAGGCAAGCAGTTTAAGTTTGAAGAACAATTTTTGTAGGACTGAAATAATGTATCAATTATTTACTAAAATTACTTTTATAAAAATGTTTTTTTTGTACTTGAAAATGCTGGTTTTGTGCTTTAAAATAATATTGCCTCATTAAATGTTCTTGTTCTCATTGCAGAAAGACACAGATGAGGAAGTAAGAGAGTTTCTGCAGAATAACCTGCATCTACAAGGCAAGGTGAGGAGTGTGTGAGTGTGTGTGAGTGAGTGTCTGTGTGTGAGCGTGTGAGTGTGTGTGAGCGTGTGTTATACTCTCTGTGTGATGTGTGTAGGTGGAGGACCCCTCTATGCGCTGGCAGATGGCTCTGTATAAGGAAAACTCTGGCAAGGCTGAGGACGCCGAAAACCCAGAGAAAGTGGTGAAGAGGGTGCAGGAGGTCTCCGCTGTGCTTTATCACATTGAAGTGGTGAGCTGCCATAACACTCGCATAAATGTCAAATCAGATGTGAGATGGAGCTAAATCCAAACTCTGACATGACCGATTACTCCTCCCACCCTCGGTCTCCCTTGTATAAATGTATGTTCGTACTTTTAGCTCAATATATTTAAACTGTTATTTTATAAAATACAATCATTTGTGGGGGGTTGTATACATCTGTGGGGCTGAAACATCCAATAATAATCTGGCATCCAGTGTATGTGAAGCTGTTGACAAAAAAACATTAACAGAACTGTTTTAAAGGCTGTAATGCTTTCATTCGTTGTGCCCTTCTGAATCCTTGTCGTTCCTCAGACGGAGCACCCTTATAAATCAAAGAAGATGGTTTGGCACAAGCTGCTGTCCAAGCAGCGCCGCAGAGCCGTAGTGGCGTGTTTCAGAATGACTCCACTCTACAACATTCCCAGGTATTTACATTTACATTTTCAGCATTTAGCAGACACCTTTATACAGTCTGAGGAATGAGGGTTAAGGGCCTTGCTCGAGGGCCCAACAGCAACAACCTAGCAGTGGTGAGGTTTGAACCGTGACTTTCGGATGACTCGTACTCTAACCCCTAGGATACGACTGGCCCTATTTAACACACACCACGTCTGTCTGACTCTCTACTGAAACCGCAATACACAGCGTTCTCTGAGCGTTCTCCTCGTTTTCTTTCATCTACAGGCATCGGGGATCCAACATGTTTTTAGATGGTTACAAACGGAACTGGTTGGGAAATGAAGGCTACTCATTTGAGGATAAGATGATTGATGATTTATCTGTAAGTGTGTGTACTTTTTTATAACGAGATGCCTTGCTGGAGCTCGGTTACGAGACAGTATTTTGGGTTTTGTTCAGAAAACACTGGAGGAAGAGGAGGAAGAAGAGGAGGAGACAGAGTCCAAACCCGATCCCCTGCATCAGCTCATTCTTCATTTTAGCCGCACGGCGCTCACCGAAAAAACGTAATTATCTATTATTATTTTTTTTTTATCGGATGTAGGTTAACTTGTCAAAAACTTTCTTCAGGTTTAATGTATTTATTTTTTCCTTTACAGAAAACTCGATGTTGATCACCTTTACATGGCTTATGCTGATATTATGGCAAAGGTATGTATAAGATCT
>JAYDZG010000009.1:6736019-6747476 GCA_034509265.1 Microcambeva bendego | reverse complement strand
TCCTTTACAGAAAACTCGATGTTGATCACCTTTACATGGCTTATGCTGATATTATGGCAAAGGTATGTATAAGATCTCCAGTCGTCATTCACCTGTTCCATCATTTAAATGTTTGATAGACTCATAAATAAATGAACGTAATATATGGTAATTTAGAATTACTAGTCAAGTTTTCAAATGAAGGTAAATGTGAGTTTTTGCACAGCTGGGAACTGGTGTTGGTCAAAAAGCCTCAGGGGTTCGGTTGGGTGTTGCAACCTCCAGGTATTCTTACTGCCTCTCCCAGCACAACACAATTACTGCTTAACCAGTCTGTTGGCTGGGTTGTTTTGGTGCCTTCATCTATATTCATATATACTATAGTATTATGGGAGGACAGCGAATCGATCGCCGAGTTTCAACACAGCGTATCCTGGAAAAGACAAAGGGCTCTTGGGGGGGGTTGGCTGTGGCGTGCAATTACCGTTTTCTACTTTCTTTTATAAGCACTACTGTACTTTTCATCCACTTACTAGAGGAAATAATTAACTTGTTCATTGTCTTTGCCTTTTTTTAACAGAGCTGCCACATTGGTGAGGAGGACACGGAGGTAGAGGAGGAGGAGGGGGGCGAAGAGGCATCATTTGAGGTGCGACAGACTGAGATGGTATGGGGGGTCCAGGGGGGCTCGCGCCACAGGACAGAGCCAACAAAACTACGCACTGAGTGAACACAGCGAGAAAAAAACACTGCACCTGCACAACTCTACCCCTCCTCAATATCCCGCTTTGTTTTTGCTTCTTGCCGTGTGTCCATCTCTTCATTCTATTTTTTCATTTTCTTTTCTCCTCCCTGCTATAATTTTCTGTATGCTGTGGATTGACTTTGCCCCTTTGCTGAATTCTGCAACCCCCAGTAAAGCATCTATCATGCATGATCAGAGCAAGCGCAGAGAAATGGAAAGCAGAACAGTTCAAATTTATAATAAGAGACCATCAATCTCCGTCCCTCCATCAGACTCCGCAGTCAGTGTTGGTGCGTTGTGCTTATGTGCAGCATTAATTAGGGCTTTTAGGACACTAATGCATTTTTTTCTCCAAAATGACATTGAACACCTGCTGGCAAAGTTTCATTTCTGTATATATAATAATCCTTCTACCCAGCATTGATGTCCTTTAAAACCTTATAGTTTCCATGTGTAGTCGGCGTGTGTTGACGGTTGGGTGTGTGTGCTTGTGGATCTGGGTGTAAAGAATGAATACAGTCACACACTCAATCAGCAACTCACACCAGCTCCATTAACTGCTCCTCTGATACCGCAGCAGGCCCACCTCTCCAGACTTTGCTTTCTGTCTGTGCGCTTCGTGTTTGGGTGTTTTTATCTCTAACACCTGTATTTTGCTAGATCAGCTTAGCCTGGTTCCTGTCAATGAAATCACTTGTGTGATATGACGGTTCCAAATCTTACATACAAACGGGACCGAAAACAATTAAGGGGCCCAAATTGGTTTTGAAGGTTGGAAGGGGAGGATTGAACCAGCGATCTTCCAATCACTAATTCGCTAACCTCTCAAGTAAAGCAGCAAACATACACTTGTGCTTTTTTTACATGGAATTGTGTGCACATACAGTGCAGGTACATCTGTGCTGTGTATCCCGGGCATCCATCAAATTGCCAGTGATCTTGACAGCCGGTAGGGCGTCTTCATACAGACATATTTAGCTATGTGTAGGGGGTGTATCCCCTAGGATGTGGTGCTACCCTTACTTAAGGGGAAACTCTACCCACCCTAACCCTGACTAGCATAAATGGGTGAGAAACATCGATCGATCTCTCTGTGGTTTTGTCGATTGGGGTCAGGTGTCGTAACTGCATGCGGCATGCCTTGCCCTTTATCATTTCATTTCTTATTCTTCCTGTCTAACACAAAACTACAGTAAAAGCCTGCACAGTAAGTCAGACGCGCTTTCTCCTCCCCTTTCTTCCACCCAGCACACACTTTCTCGCGGTGCGTATAGATCCAGTCTCGCTCGCTGTTGCGAGAGAGAAAAAAACTCACTGGGCCTACGAGTTCTGAGGCATTTGTGGGTGGCTTCCATTTGGGTGGCTTCCATTTGGGGGGCTACAAAATAATGTTTTCATAACTGTATAATTCACATTATTACACGATGGCATACATTACATGGGCAGTCGTATTTGGACACCTGATCGTAATCTTGTTGGATGTCTGATTTCATAAAACTTTTAAGTCTTTTAAGTATCTGTGGAGATTTGTGCTCAGTCAATAGAACATTTGTAAGGCTGGACATTGATTTAGGCCAAGGAAGCTTCAACTGATGTTCCAGTTCAATTCAAAGCTGCAAACTACTAGAAGACCTTTGTGCCTTTCCTAAACTGTTATTTACATTAAATCATTTATTTTTTATACACATTAAAATATTTGTTGCTTAATATAATGAATTCAGTAGAGGTGTCCCAATATCTTTGTTAATATATGAATATTTTAGTTTTATTTTTGTATGGCAGAAAATATTTAATATGTTTAGTTTTCCATCTTTTACCCACTGGGGGTGTCTAACAGGACCATGTACATTTGAAATAAAGTCAACTATTCGATCAGAATCAAAGATACGTGAATAAAATACCACCTTTTGATTGGGAGCTCATTGTAGACTGTAAATTCCCACTTCCCAGTGTGGCACGCTGGCTTTAGTGTCCGGCTTGACAAGGGCTGTTTGCTGTAGTCAAACATTTGTGCCAGTTAGCAAATGTGGTATGCTCCAATAACAATCATATCACTAATTTTACTCGTGCATATGGGATAAGTATGCGTGTGTGTGAATGATATTTAAGTTCAAAGTTCACAGTAAAATGTTTTAGTGCCTGAAACTATAATAAGGAAGAGATTAAGTGATATTTTTATTGGTTGGGCTTGGGTGGCGGAGTAATAGAGTATGCTAATCATCTTTGAGATCTAGGGTTCAGATTACAGTGGTGCCAGTGGGGTGTCTGCACTGACTTTATTGCTAAAGTTTGGACACACCTTCTTGTTTACTGGTTTTCCTTTACTTCTTTCATTTCTACATTGTAATGCGGAAGGAACCCAAACTATGAAGGAGCAAAAACAGAATTATGTAGTAAACAACAAAGAAAAGGTTTTATATTTTTGATTATTCAAAGTCTTTACTTTTTACTTTAAAAAATGGCAAAGCCAAGTGAAATGTGCCAAGCTGTCATCAGTCAGCTCTGTGATGAGCCACCTGGAATGGATTTAACAGTTATCAGGGTTGCTGAGTATTTGTTTACTGCTTTGCCTTCATTCTGTGGTCCAAATCATCTGAATCAATTATCATCGGGAGATTGTGGAGGCCTGGTCATGTGACTCTGTGCTCCATTACCCTCTTTCTTGGTCAAAAAGCCCTTACAGAATAGAAATCAAATCCAGATAAACCTTTAAATGAGAAGGTGAGACCAAACTTTTGACTGGTACTGGCAGGCATCTACATGAACAATGATTGACTAATTAGCCTCGAGAGTGTCAGAGGGGATTCGTGATGACTGATTGGAGAATGTACAGTGACAGGGGATAATATATCTTATGTGACACTCATCGACATATTAACTAGCACACGTCAGAGTGTTAGTCACGGCTATCCCCAGTCAGGAGTATAAGTCAGCATCAGTGGAGGGAAAGTGTAATGCAAAACAAAAAAGTCAAATTTATAAAAATGCATCAACTTAGCTCGTCGTCTTGTCCTTGTGCTCTTCGGTGGACAGGAGAAGGAGATGGAGAAGCAGAGGCTTCTGTACCAGCAGTCCCGACTTCATGACCGTGGAGCAGCTGAGATGGTGCTGCAGATGATAAGCGCCTGCAAAGGTTTGAGAAATACACCAAACATCTTACAGGGAATCTTCACATTACCTTTAAGCTCCGATATCCGACCCGAACTGTCTGAGGTGAATGTACTTCCAACGAACTGTCCAGAGAACTTTCCCAATTTCACTTCTCTGCGTGTATTATATTGGGCGCAAGCTCGATGGATGGGTCCCATTGCGAGGGAATGGGGTTGAACCAAGATTGAGATAAAAAAAATGACTTGAGCTTTTCTATTCATTCGTTTCCACTATTTTTACCCAATCCATCGTTGGATGTACTTGCTCTCTCATTTTACTTGTCAGGAGGCTGCAGTGTCATGTGCAGATAGCCACACCTTGCATGTGCTGCCAACCCTCCTCTTAGGCATCTCAACTGGTCAATAGAGGCCGTAATGTCATGTGTCTCTGTGGGTGGCCAATGGCGATTTCAGCAACCTATCACGTTTTCTCAGGGTCCAGGGTTTGGATTGGATTGGATTGAAATGGGTTGGAGTCCTGTCTGGAATGGGAAATAAATTCTGTTGACCTCTCATAAAAGCAGTGAAACCTCTGCCGTTTTAACACGCCCACAGGTGACATCAAGGTTCGCTTTCTGGAACCTCTTCTGTGGTCAAAACGACAATCTGTTAACTATCGTGTTCGCGAACCGAAACGGTGGAAAAGGGTTTTGTGTGATTGGTCTACTAGTTCTTCTTAAGTCACCTGAAGACACTTTTTTATTATTCAGTGTTTCTGTCCTCCCTGTTCTGTAAAACGACCTTTAAGTTATGACAGGCATTTACATCAATTAAACTATTATTATTATGGAAAGATTTCCCCATCTCTGGGTGTCCATTTAGGTGAAACTGGAGCCATGGTTTCTTCCACTCTCAAGCTGGGCATCTCCATCCTTAACGGAGGCAACAGTGACGTCCAGCAGGTTTGCTTTTCTTTCATGTGGAAACATGCATTTTAAGATCTCAATATGAGCACACTTATCTCTCCTGTGTACTGTGTCTCCCACAGAGAATGTTGGACTACCTTAAGGACAAGAAGGACGTTGGCTTCTTTCTGAGCTTACAGGCTCTGATGCAGACCTGCAGGTAGGCCACACTTTTTTTAGCTCATTCTACACACCATGCTGTGATTTTCAAGCCCACGATCGCATTCTTTAGTCCAGGATGCATGGCCTGATGTAACCCTTTTTTAAACCACATATAACACCATTGGATGTTTTCTTCTTACTGTTGATTATTGTATGTTTCTTTGTTGCAGTGTTCTGGACTTGAATGCATTTGAGAGGCAGAATAAAGCTGAAGGACTAGGAATGGTTTCAGAAGAGGGCACAAGTAAGTTATCACGCTACACATACACTTAATTTTGCTTAATTTATATTTTTAATAAACAGAAAATGTATACATGTATGTTTGCAAATATGTATGCAGATTTTCCCCAGCAAATGTTAGGGTGCATTATAAAGAGTTAGTGCAGAGTATCTTAGATTTTGCTATTGATCTTAATCCTTTTTGCCCTTCGGATTTTAGATATGAAGCTAGAACGGGGTAAATAAGTCTTCTCTACATATTTCTCTTCCTTAACTTCTGTCCCTTTTTCTGTCTTCTTCCTCATTTTTTTTGGTTCTTATCCTTTTTCTTTGTGGCGTAGCTTTAACTGCATTTCATTTCGTACTCAAGGGGAACTAGCAAATAAATATTCAGTCATTGTTGGAACTGCTCAGTTTACCATGTAGCGAGTCGACTTTCAGATCGAAGCTTCTTCCTCTGAATCCATTGTACATCCTAATTTAAATTTTAGCTGGAGTTGGTTTCTGGAGTTTTGTGTTAACAATGACCGAGACGTCTCTTTGCTAGTTTTGACCCTTGAGTGCTCTTTCACAGATCTACTGTTTCTCAAATGCTCTTTAAATGACTCAGAGGAAACCAAGAGTTCGGTCTTTTCTGATTAGTATTTTTCTCAAATCTTAGATACCTGTGGTCACCTAAATCAGTGATTCTCAATGAAGGCACCAGAACGTTCTCCTGAACGGAGACATTGTGGTACTAATTGACGTAAGGCTTGTAAATTTATACCATTTGAAGACAAAACAAGAAAGTTTTGACGAAAACTCTGGGTTTTACAAAGCCCCTTAAACCCCTATTAGACAAATAAGCAGTGTTGTGTACGCTGCATCTTTAAAAGTTGAGTGAAGAAACGTTGGAAAGACCAAGTTGAGAACCACTGACCCAAACAATGAAATGAATTGCAGCTTTATGAACTGGTAAAATAAGCCACAAAACAAGTAAAAAATATTTGTGTTTATTTATTATTAAACATTTTAGTTTTTATTTGTCGTTTTTAAAGCCACTAAAAGAACTTTGGGTAAATTAAGTAGCAAGGATTTAAGGTGGAAATGTTTAGAATATTGATGTTGATGGTTGAAAGGTGAAAGGTTTAAGTTTACTAGATGGATAGTGAGGGTTGGCTGGTATTGAGAAGTAATGGAGTCCAGGTTGAGATTGTTTCTGCATGTGCAGAGGAAGGATAAGATGTATCTCTGGTGTTAACTCATATGAGGTTGATTTAAAGGATTAGGATGGGGTTGTCATAGACAAAGCTCATGGATGCAGTGAGTGAGGATAAGCAGGATGCTCAAGACAAGGTAAAATGCAGGCTATTCACAAACAGGGCGGACTTTGGTAAAAGCACAGACCTCGTGCCTCATGAGCGTGGCACATTCAATATGCATTCATGGGAGGGTCATGGGGGGAAAGTGGGAGTTCCACCCATAAAGGTGAAAGGACAATTCACTTTATTCAATGGCACCAGTGCAGCATAGGCCAAGATGTAAGCAGACAGGATTTATTCAACAAGTATTAAGCAGCCACGCAATTACTGGCTGAAATAAAAAATGACACTCTGCGTTCACATTCCATCCCAGCACATGTTTAACTCATGATAACTTTACTAATATTCACATCAGGATCATTTTAATCGGTCACTGCATCAGCCGTGGGAATATCTCAGCCTTCGCTTAGCCACATACTCACCGGGTACTCAACGCATTACTATGGTGGACTTTTGCTGTCATACTTAAATCCAAAGCACCTTTTGCACCTATACTAGATGAGTCTATATAGACCCGCACAGCCACGTTAGAATTAAACATGTCTCCAGCGTTTGGACTAGCATTATAATGGGTGCTAAGTGGCTCACAGCAGGTAAGCGTGGAATGAGTCGCTTAAGTTCTAATGTTAAAATGATGTACACTTAAACTAGATATATAGATAACATAAATGTGCTGATATGGTGTAAAACATAAACAAAGCAGTGAATATAAAATGACCTGTTTTAGAAACCAGCCTTTCAGGTCTAACATATAAGATGTTACCTTATAAAAGGTTGATTCAAAACCCAACATAATCATTGTTCTTTAACCAGTAACATTTGTCTGACAGTTTTCATTTGGTGTAACTGAAATGCTAAATCCATGTATGCTGTGTTGCACAGTATTAATCACTGCATCTTCAAAAATGATTGTGGATTCCACAAAGCTAAAGGGGAGGCGACATGGGGTACACATATGTACACTCCATTGTGAAAAGTATGTAGATGGTTCTCGTGTTAATAATTGCAGATATTTTAACTACAGCCAACTGGTGTTTGTAAGGATAGAACAGTAACTTTACAGGGAGTCAATTTCAAAACTTCCCACCCTTAATATCTCCCTTCCAGTAAATAATATTAAAAATCTGAAAGCATTGCCGAAATACTTCATGGATCGATGTTCATCAAGTGACCGAGAGTCGGCTGCGACTAATCGGATAATCATCATCATCATCATCATATTCAATAATATAATAAAGCAATTGATTTCAGTTCTCAGCCTGTGAGTTTATGCTTTTGATTAAATGGGCAAAATTACTTCATTTGGCCGAAGTGTATGCTGTTCCATTCACTACAGATTAATGAAAATCTTCATATGAATGTTCACGGTTTTGAAATTGGATGCCCAACAAATTCATGGTCAGGCATCACAATACTTTTGTCCCTATAGTGTCTCTTTGCCTGGTCAAATATTATGTAAAACCATGAAGTATTTCCAAATATTTTTGTAACGCATCCCCAGATTTTTCCATCCTTTTTTGATTTGCTGTAAAAATATATATATATATTTATATTTCTATATCTGGGAACAAGGGCACTCGTAGCTTATCAGCTATTGTGAATATACTTCAGTGATCCACTGTTGGGCCCATGACTGAATGGAAACACGTAGAATTGTTTGGACTGATGTTTCCCAGCTTCCTCTCAGTTTAATGCAGTGATGCAGTAGATCTGTCTTGCATGACTGTGTGTCCTCACCTTTGTCTCCATTTTGTGTGTGTGTGTGTTTGTCAGAGAAGCTCAAAACCATAATTCTGATTTATTTTTATCTGATTTATTTTTATCATTAAAATTCAAACGTATAGCTTCCACTAATGTCTACCAAGTGGCATGGAGGCACAAATGATTGCCATTTGAAATAAATGACCACTCAATGGGGTGCTGGTACTGCCATATTAAAGCACTGGCACAGTCACAGTCTTTGCCAGATGGTTCTTTGCTTTTTAGTTTTTACATCTTTTTAAGGTCGGGATTCAACATACACACAGTATATACACAGCCCCAACCTCCCACCTTTGAAGTGCAGTTTAAAAAGGTTCTGCTCACCTTTGTGGGCATGTCCGGTGGGTACGCTAATGTAATCCATGCCCCCTGGCCACCAGTAGGTATGTTATGTGAGTTCTTTATTGTATTGTCTGTGTTTATTAGTTAAGTGTGTTTTCCATGTCTTGTGTCATATCGTCTGTGTATTGGTCTACATACTCGCAAATGTCCACTTATACATCTATCAGGCATTACATTATGACCACCTTCCTAATATTGTGTTGGCCCACCTTGTCCTACAACTGTGATGCACTGTAAACCAGGGGAGGAGAACATTTTACCCACCTAGGGCCACATCAAAATAACATATGCTTTATGAATACAGGGTTCTGATGGTATGTAGTGTTTGTATTTGATCTCAGACTAAGCTTATCATTATTTCAATGTGACAGTGAATCGTTGGGAGTTAAATCCTCTCTTATATCAGAATTTCCCTTAATTACACATGCAAAAATTGCCAAGTCAAGAAAAACTTGAATATATAGATACATAGATCCTCTGACATATAACCAATATGGTCATGTACTGTCTGGAATGGCTTCAGACGATTTGTCATCAGTTCTGTGCCATCACATTATTGTTGAGAACCTTTATTATAGTTCTGGTACTTGCAGAGTTGGGTATACTTTTCCGTGTTTAATTGTATGATGTATTTCAATATTATTTTGCTGGAGAATCGCGATAGAAAAATACATTTTTCTTGAAAGACAATCAGCATATACCACGATGCCAGACAGACGCAGCTAACTGGACGAACCTACAGTCACGGTTGTCACGGCTAATTGGTTCATTTGATATACGCGTCATCATTATTTGTGGGGACAGAGATGGCTGTCAAAGAAATATATGGTGGGCCACATTCGATCGGACTGTATACGGCCCGTGGGCCGGAGGTTCCACACCCTTAGTGTATACTGATACCTTTCAATCAGAACCAAACCTCCTTTAGCAATTTGAGCTACAGCGGCTCGTCGGCCTTCACTCCCCATCTTCATCAATGAGCCCGCCCATGACCACTGTTCCTTCCTTGGACCACCACAGTTTGGCCCTTGCCAAACTCTCTCAAATCCTTCCGCTTGCTAATTTTTCCGGCTTCTAACATGTCATGCATGGTCGGCGTAGGTTATTTTAACACTGTATCATGTTACTGCTTGTTATTATTTCTATCCACTACTAATGGCTGTTTGAAACCCCACCAACTATTAGCGAAAAAGAAAAAAAAGTGATAACGATCACCTTTTGTCTGTGTGCAGGTGAGAAAGTAATGGCAGATGATGAATTCACATGCGACCTCTTCCGCTTCCTGCAGCTGCTTTGCGAGGGCCACAATAATGGCAAGTTCAGGAGGAAAAGAACCCGGGATTGTTTAGAGTGTGAAGGTCTTCATCTAATCATCTGATTTCTTTTCAGATTTCCAGAACTACCTACGCACACAAACTGGTAGCACAACCACTATCAACATCATCATCTGCACCGTGGATTACCTGCTGAGATTACAGGTATCGAACCTTATTGGACCTTATTAAATCAGTCCAAGTGTTATGTGCTGCAGTGGTTGCTCTGGATATTAGCTGGTGGTGCACACAATGCTGACATGTTGTAACTAAGTACATCTTGCGTTGTTTGTAGGAATCCATCAGCGATTTCTACTGGTACTATTCTGGAAAGGACATCATTGATGAACCAGGCAAGAGAAACTTCTCCAAAGCCATGCATGTAGCCAAGCAGGTCTTTAACAGCCTGACAGAATACATCCAGGTAAAAGTTACACCTGTATTAATCGCTCTGTTGATTCCTACAGCTCTTCTTGAACGTTGGAGACTCTTTTATTTTTACTTTTTGATATCCCTTAGGGCCCGTGCACTGGTAACCAGCAGTCTCTGGCTCACAGCAGATTGTGGGATGCTGTGGTGGGGTTCCTGCATGTGTTTGCACACATGATGATGAAACTCGCTCAGGTAAGAGTTGACAAACTAATACTGGGTGCTAAACGTCGTACTGGGTGCATTGGGTTCATTGTTAGAAACTAATGAAAGCACATGAACAAGGTTAATATCTTTCACTGGTTGGCATGATTGGCTATGTCTCGGGCAAAGCTCTGTCATATTCACGTCTTTTTAACCAGAACAGCTCACTTGCTTACAGCGTTGCCAGATCCTCAGAAATTCAGAATTGTACATATTTTTTGGACATTTAACTTCCTAAAAGTTATATGGATTGGATGATTTGCTGACTATATCATTTGTAAAATTGGAGAAGGGGTACAGTGGCTCATGTCACAGCTAGAAGGTCCGGAGTTCAATCCCCTGGAGTTTGCATGTTCCCTGCAGGTTTTGTTCAGTCAGGTTAATTGCAGTTAAATACACTGATTATAGGTGAAGGGGTTTGCGTATATGTCCCGCTCTGCAGTGGCATCCCTGGCATCCCATTCAGGGTGTTTCTGTGTGCCTTGCGCCAATTGAAAAGCTGGGGTAGGTACTACTTCAGTCTTTTTGTCAGCAGCTGATCACAGGATTATTTCAATAGTCTTTAAAAATAAGTCAAGACTCCTGCATCTGATGTGCTCATGTCCATCCAACAGTTAAGAGAATTTAGCATTTCACCGCTGTGCTTTACACACAGTGGAATGTGTCCTGTGCATTTGGACCCAATGCGTGCAGTGAAACACACACATACACACTAGTGAACACTAGGGGGCGGTGAGCACACGTGCCCGGAGCGGTGTGCCACCCTAGCCAGTATTACTGGGAGAGCAGTTAGGGGTTGTGTGCCTTGCTCAAGGGATCTTCAGTCGGGAATCCAACCGGCAACCTTCCGATCACAAATTCTTCTCTAACCACCGGGCCACAGACGCCACTGTATGCTCACCTGTTTTTTTATTTTTATTATTTATTTATTTTGGAGATTTGATATAT
>JAYDZG010000009.1:6628559-6640261 GCA_034509265.1 Microcambeva bendego | reverse complement strand
GTATCAATGTTGTTTTATACTTATAAAGGTAATACATCTTTGATTTTTTTTTTTTGTGTGTATGGGATACATTAATTTATTTCCAAAGCTTCTGCTGTTTTTTTTTTTTTTTTTGTCTGTGTAATTGAGGATCTACCTGCTCAGACAGCTGTAGTATAGGGCGACTCTCGGGAGGACAGCTGGGTTAGTCAGTGCATATGATGGACAGGTGAGTAAATGGGTAAAGGCAGGCCAATCAGCCTGAAAGAATGGGATGAGAGGAAAGGTATAGCACTGGAGACAAAAAGGGAATAGCTTGGTAGTGTATTTACATGCTCTATTTTCAAAAAATGTCACTATATGTAGTGTTTTTTTCCATGAAGAAATAGTATGGTATTAGACAACAAGCTACCTCATTAGACAAGTAATAATATGTATTCACTTAGGTGCATGTTTTTATAAAAGAGATTTTAATTATTTTTGTTTTTGTTTTTTTCTGCGATTGAGAGATTGAAACATACAATTTGCTCCCAAATTTGCTTGTAACAAATGTAATTTATTTTGCAGATTATTATTTACATATTTTCCTCTGAGAAAAAAACAACCAGCTCTTGCACATTCTGTTTCTTTGTCCATATAATTACCAATAAACTTCAGTGAAGCTTTAAGGTGGCAATTTTCGAGCAGGAGCTTTTTTCATGCATGGCAGCCTCTAAGCCCTTGGCGATATAAAGTTTGACTGGGCACAGCGTCTAGCAAAAGCTTTTATTTAGCGGAATTGTTTTGGTGATTCCTAGATTACATTTAACCATTTTGATGCATTTCCTCTTTTCAGTAAATAAACTTTTTGCTAGCATGCCTGTCAACATATTTCTCTGTGGACTGAAAATGGTTAAACTGACACTGACAAGCTCTGATTAGTAAATAAACTACACATGCACACATTTTTACTTATTTAAAAACAATAAGAATTAGCATTGTCCACCAAATTTGTATTTTAATGAGAAAAGAACACTGGTATTACTTTCACTGTTGAGAAAGCTCCTCAGAAAGCAACATTCTAAAAAGTGCCCAGGTGAAGCAGTGCAATTTTCCATTACACACCAGCATCGGGAGTCTGACTCCCTGCTTTAAATATCGTGTTGCCGGTTGGCTGGGTGCTACCCTAGCCACTAAGATGCATAAACTAGTGCATTGTAGTGCCTGTACCAAGCTAGCTAGATAGGACAGCTTCGACAGAAAAGGCATCTGGCAAATAAAAACAAAATCAATGAAGGGGTGAAAAACCTTATAAACCGGATGATGGGTTGCACTTGCTTTGCAAATTGTACAGCCTTTACTCTCTGAAAACTTTTGACAGAAAGCTGTAAAGTGTTTGGAGCAGAATTTGTGCAGATTCATTCAAGAAAACATTTGGTTTTAGTATTTAGAACACTCCTGTTCACCACTGTGCTTTACACACAGTGGAAGTTGTCCTCCGTATTTTAATCCAATTCATGCAGTGAAACACAAATATACATACTAGTGAACACTAGGGGGCAGTGAGGACACATGGCCAGAGCGGTTGGCAGCTCTAGCCGTGGCACCCGGGGAGCAGTTAGGGGTTGGGTGCCTTGCTCAAGGCCACTTCAGTCTGGGAATCGAGTTTGTAATATTCTGATCATAAGACCAGTTCTGTAACTACCAGGCCATGGCTGCCCCACAAAGATTTGTGAGATCAGGTGTCCTAAGATTATTGTTGAGAGGCTTTCTGAGGTGCGATATACTGTAGTTGGTTTTCTCCATAATCTTTTATTTTTTTCCAATTGCTTTGGTTCACAATAATATCATTCACACATTACTGCTGTACCTACATCTTCTGAATACTGATTTATGTGTAAGCCGAAATTTTTATTCAATTTTTAAAAAGTTAATCATATTTTCTCCGTAACAGAATTTATAGCAACAAGGCTTATCATTTATTTCCATAGTGAGGCTGGGCGGTGTTATGTGTAGCGGAGTGATCATTCGGCTGTTTTGGGGAAATTACCCTCATCATTCATAAAGAGATGCACAGCTGCCTGAGGGGAACCAGCACTCTTTCTCATTCTCTTACTCTGTTTCTATTTGATGTCTGACAAGTAAATGGATAATAGCACATTACTTCTGCAGCGTGTCCCTACACTGTGACAGGATTAATCTGTGCAAGAATGCACTGGGATGATAAAAGAGGAAAAGAGACTTTCAGTAAATTCACACCAAAACTAAAGGAACCACAAACCTTCCCTGAGGAAGTCAAGACATGCCTTGTACATTTCAGGTACATTTGTGAGCTCAGTTATAATTTGATCACGTCAAATGTGAATGCTTGATGTGAATCCTTTTGGCTGCTTCTCTTAGGCATCACTACAGTGAATCTCATTGATATGACATATTATTTACACTTGATGCCCTTCCCAATGCAACCCTCCTATTTATCGGAAAACACCCTGGACAGGTTGCCAGTCCATCACAGTGCAAACAAACACATTCGAACCTGGGGCAATTTTAATAGCTACTGATTAAATTGACTACATCTCTTTGGATTGTTAGAGAAAACCAGAGTACCCACAACACACATAAATGACCCGGGCCACTCCACCTGTGAGATGAAATTGCTACCTACTAAACCACTATGTCACTTTACACTAATGAAGTACTGCGTCAGTGCTCTATAAATTTTTATTCAACATTGTTCAATATTTATTTTCACTCATGAAATTCTCATTTAAATTGCTGAGATATAACAGAATGCCAGTGGTTCTACTCCCAAGGTGTTGTTGGCCAACAGCAATAACTTGCTATGCCAGATAATCACATTAAATTTTAGTCCTGAACAGCTAAACCTATAAGTAATTTAAGGGAATTTCAGAGCTACAATCTACTCACAAAGGATAGAAACAAAGGTTCATAATATGTCACTAACATGGGTTTCTGCATGAATATCAACTCTTTAATACACCCAGCTATATTCTGCTTGGGTCACTTTGCTGCAATTTTGGTGAAGTTTTTGGTCTCCGACAGCAAAATAAGAGTTTAAAAGCAGTGACCAGACAATGCATTTATCTCTCACCTTCAGCTGACAGCCTCACAAGCACCAAAACAAAACCCCTGTATGTGTGTCCCTGTGGGTGGCTGGAATAGTGAGTATGTGTCATTTATTGTCTGGTGCTCAAGGACAAATTAAATTCTCTCAACCCGGCACCAAACATTGCTAATCATTTTTTCATCTACTCCTGTCGCCTCTTGGCCCTTTATGAGCAAGTTTGACACAGATGCTCTATTGAAAATAAAAAGCACAGACCATTTTTTTAAGAAGACAAGCAGTCTTAAAACATTGCCAGAAAGATCCCCAAAGAAAGACATCCACACCATCTGCGCATCACTTACATTTGCTGGTAATGTCTTGATTAATACTTAAATTTTAGTGCATTATTTTTGTGCATCAAAAACAAATTTGGGACATAATCAAATACCCCATGCTCAAGAGAGCTTCAGGCTAGCACACACCCGTCAGACCGTGAAAACATTCTGCCATCTCCTATATACCAGCCAATGAAAGATGATTTCATAGAGGCTCAGCACATTCCCTTCACCAGTCATGGCTAGTTGTATCTGTTGATTTCTCGACCAGGTCGTGGCATATCAAAGCCTCACACCTGAAAATTGAGACAGTTGCTTATTTTTTCAAATGTCACTTTAGCACAGGAGGAAGTTAACTGTAAATTGAATCTGCAGTACAACTATCTAAAAGCATTTGAACTTCATTTATTTTGGAATTTCCTCTAAATTTCTTCCCATCTGTACATAAGGAGATGGAAATGGATGGGGTTTTATTGTGAACAGAGAAAGAATGGTGATGGGGAAAGGGGGTTACCAGGAGTGGAAAGAGTGTTATTAACATGTCATAACTCTAGAAACACCCCTGTCTTATGGTCTCTCCCTCTCTCTCCCTCTTTTACTTTTCTCCTGTCTGACACTGCAATGCAGATATAGGCATCAAAGCCTGGCACAGAAAACTTTAATCAACAGAGATTGATTATACAAGACTGTGGCTAGATGCCCCTGGGGTTATAGAAGTTCCAACTGCAAATCTCCAAATACTCTAAATACAAAATCATAAGTAAAATCACAAGTTGACAAAGGCTCAGAAAAGACACATATGGCATGGAAGGGCCGTGAATTTAGTTATTACTTCACAGTTTAGCTTTTTTCCTATTTAGAGCAAAAATTATTCCCACCATTTTTGCTGCTCCTATGTTATGGGTCACTAGAGCAGATCAGCAGATCATCTGACATTGCTTTCACCCATTTTAACTGGGCTTAGGATAGGCATTGAGGGTGTACTGACAAAAGTACATCCTACCACTCAGCCACAGAGATGACATGGTCAGTTATGTTTGACCTGACCATTTAATGGGATGACTTGAACTCCGGATTGGGCAATTGAAACCCAGTTAAGTACTAAACTAGTAAGTAGAAGCTCGCTGGTTCAAACAACACCTTTGAGAAAGACCCCCAATCCTTAACTGCTTAGACTGTAAGAAGAACCTGGTAAATATTGAAAATGTTGAGCTTCCACCAGCTACAGTATAAATAATCATAAAATAAATGAATATATGAATGAAAAAAAATCCAAAATCCAAGATTGCTATGACTTACATGTTCTTTGTAACAGTATGTAAAGGTCAGCTCTATTTGCATGTATAGTTGGCATGTAACTAAATTTGATAAGTGAATGTTTTTCAAAGTTATTAAATTTGCTCACAAACAACTCTTGCCCAAAGGAGTGCATTAAATGAACTGTGTTTTGCATTAGCATTTTCTAAACGAGTTTTCTCGCCGCTGTTACCTCTACATTCACTTAAACCCTTCACCATAATTGTGCTCATTATCCGATAATGGCAGCTGCATAAAGAGAGCGTATCTTTTAAATTAACGCTTGCTCTCTCTAATGGGGTTTTCTTGATAATTTCTGATAAATAATGTCGGTTAGCAGACTAGGTAAAAGAGAGATGTGAAATTGGAATTTGAACGGTCTAATCAGCATTGTGTTCTTTTTCAATTGGACTATATGTGTCACATATTTTACATTTACTTTTATCTAACAGCTATATATATTTCATTCAGTCAGACCAGGAATTACTTTCCAACACTCAAACCATCAGCAAACTTATTATCATTACTATTGTCATGCTTGTCTCAAACATGCCAATTTAAATGTTACTCATCAATATCACTAAGTAAATTCTTGTGCATTTGTTAGCCATTTTAACCAACGAATCTGGAAAAAATATTTCGCAACCACCAATGAAGCTGATATTAAAGTCATAGTTCCAGATTAAAGTCCTAAAAACAAATAAACAAACATGCATTTCTCCATTAATGTTCTTACGACAAATTACGCTGTTTACAGAGATCAGGCAAAAGCTTTTGGGCCAGTTAGCAAGCTGTTCACTTGAAATGAACATGCCATTATGCAACATTGGCTCTCAATGGGAGTGTTTATTACCCCCTAGACCTTCATGTAAAGGCGGTCTATTCAGCATGTTACCAGATGGCGACAGAACCTCCAGAGAGAAAAGTGTGTGTGTGTGTGTGCATGTGTGTATGTCTGTTTCCCCTGCAGTGCCTATTCGTATTGGGTCACTAGCTTCTCCGTCATGCTGCATAGAGACACTGGGTCATCTAACCCAGCAAGCAGTGCAGGAAATAAGTAGCTAAGTAAAAAGAAATGTCTAAATGAGGATGGGTGCGTTACTTTTTTTGAATATAAACTTTATAACCAAACTCATTTAAGCCCTCTGAACCGAAAAAGGCCAAACAGGGTGTTGCCTCCTAGCTTCTGTAACTAACAAGGTAACTGACAGGGTGATGTTAAAGAATACATACTACAGTGTGGACCGTGGAGAGTTTAAACATGTTTCCAAGTGTTTTACATGTATTAGAACATGGATGTATGGTAGTCAGTGACTCAAAAAAAATTCCAGACAGCACAGAACAATTAAGTACATCCGACAAAATTGTATTTTACATTTATAGCATTTAGCAGATGGCAGTAGTGGGGATTGGACTAGCAACAGATGAGTCTGAACAGCTGAGCTATAACTGCCCCGCTGACAGCTTTAGGATGCACTATTTGGCCTATTTAGAGCTCTGTTAGCCGTCACCTCATGTCTCGGTAATGCACACATCAAACTATTAATGTGCAGAGTTCTTTTAACAGTTATAATAGTTGTTTCCATTGTTTTGTTCACCATCTACATTTGCTAGCCTAAAAACTAGAAAAGTAAAAACATTATGTTGAAGCAAATAAAATACATGAAATCGTGATTCTCATATATCTCACCTTTCCAATTAAATACACCTTATAATGGTTTGGTGTATACGGATATTGATTATTGCAGTTTCACAAGACTTCAGCTGCTGATCAGTCCTGATTCTCCTTTTAGCCATATATTTTAGCTGACAGAATGAATTCTATCATTGTCTTGCTAAAATAACCATAAGTTTACTTGAAAAATATGACATTTCTTTTTAAAATCCTAATATCCACTCATACTCACAGATCAGTGCAACCCACCCGTGATAGATACTAGCTTTGGCACCTTTCCCTAATGCCCAGTTCACACTACATGACTTTCCCAGTCGCCCGCTCTTGTGCTCTGGAGTCATTCAGGTTGGTGGGGCTTTCACACTACACGACTGATCGGCGACCAGGAGTTCCATGATCCATCAACTGGAAGAGCTCTGCTCTTGCAAACCACATTTTTCTTGGAAACAAATACGAGAAGTGACGAGGGACTAAATTATACCATGTCAAAAATATGCATGTTAACAAGAAGAGAGCAATCAAAATGTGTGCGCTGATGTGCAGCATAAAATCGGAGTGGATTTGGCTACACAACCTATATGGATTGTGACCGGCATGACTGTATATTTTTTTCTTTTTGTATAATAAAAAAAATAAAGAAAAAATAAAGAAAACTGGACTGAACCTCAGCAAACCTTTGTGTTGTAACAATACAAGTGCTATACACAACCTCTAGAAGGGCTGGTAATCCGAATGGCTGGTTCAAGCCTCATGACTGCTAAGTTGCCACTGTTGGGCCCCTGAGCAAGGCCCTTAACGCTCAACTGCTCTAAATTGTGTTCAGCCAGTTTGGATAAAAGCGTCTGCTAAATGCTAAAAATGTAAATGTAATCTTTATTACAAATGAGGGTTATTTTTTTTACCCCAAAAAAGAGTGCACCCATATGTATTAATTAAGAGGCAAAGGAAATAAATTATAAATATACAAAACTATCAAATATGAATTAGGATGAATAACTCAGCCATAATGCAGGTTGCATGTCATAAGACTTGGTTTAGTTTGTTTAACTGTATGCAGAGAAAGGTTCTGTACAGCACTGATGCTCTATTTTAGGCATGATTACTCATTTCTACAGAAGTGAAACAGATTTGTCCTGTTTAATTGCACTGGAGTGCGAACCCTGTATAAATCTTTCATAAATCCTGTCTGACAATGCAACTATAATTGCAGGAGTGTAATTGCATGCCAATGCTCTGCCACTCTGTAAGTCTAAATGTGTGTGTGTATGCAAGTTCATCATTGCTTTCTGTTTCTGCTAGAAACCCTTGCTAATTAGAGCCAGGGGAAAAAACAAGGTGGCAGTTGATGAAAACAACAGTGGGGCAGAAAGGGGTCTGGCATTGGACTTAACACTTCTTCTGAATAGAATAATGCCAAATTTTATTTTAGAATTTTCTACCTAGACTTTACCCAGATTAAATTGCAAATAATACAATTTGGTGTATGAGAACAATATTTAGTATTAAGTATTACAACTGCTTTTCATTATGGACCTAATGTACATTTTCATGTACAGTTTAGGTTTTAATACACAAACCAAAAAATATTTTCTATTCTATTTATATTTCCTATTTGAAGAAAGCCTGACCCACCCTTCACCCACCCCCACTCAATTTCTGTTAAACTGTTAAATGGTAATCGTCTCGCCTGACAGAGCTTTCTGCTGATGGACTCAAAAACTATTTTATAGATTCAAATGAAGTGTGCTCGGCTGTGATTGAAATTGAAAAAGCATTTGTCAAAGCAAAGCCACACAGAAGAAGCGTTAAATACAAGGCAATCACTGTATAAGTATCGAAATGAATACGATTTGTGTTTGGACTGCTAAGTGGAGTGGCTGTTGGATAATAATGGCAATCAAAAACCAGACCAAAACAGAGTCAAACCCTGAAAGTGTGGATTTCAGTGGCAGATATTGACATGTCTTTCACAAGCTGGATAAAAGCTGTAATCTAAAACTGAGAAGGCTTAGCAATCATCATTCAATCCATATGCCCATGCTGTAAAGAAAATTGTATGTTCAAACATTTAGAGACAGCAAGAAAAGAATTGCCTCCTATTCTTTTACATGTCAACTCCATCGTGCAGTACTTTTTTAACACAATATTTTTTATTTTATTTTATCATTTATAATTGTACATATGTTTACAAATATTTGTTAAATTATATATTTGAAGAAATTGAATAATGTAGAGATTGGAAAAGATTGTGGAGAACATTTAGGTACACTTAAGGTACATACTGATTGAATGTATGTATAAAGTATGAAAGAAAGTCAGATTTTTTGGGGGCTGCTTTTATGCAACACTACTGTGAAACTTCATGTCCTTGCAGAAAATAATTAAGCATTTTATTTGGGCATATTTTAGAGGAAATGTTCAGTGGTACAGTTGGTAGCACTTTCACCTCACAGCAAGAAGGTCCTTGGTTTGATCCCCAGATGAGGTGGTTTGATTCACTTCTTTATCGAGTATGCACGTTCTCCCTTTGTTTGCGTGGGTGCTCAAGGTTCCTCCCACAGTCCAAAAACATGCAGCCTGGTTAATTGTTCTATAGGTACCCAGGATGCATAAATAAGTGCATTGTTTTGGGGGTTGTTGTAAGAAGGGCTTCCATTGTAAAAACTAGGCCAAGGAAATAATGCATATCACAGTCCGCTGTGGTGACCCATAGCAGGAGTGACCGAAAAGAAAAAGAGGGAAACTAAATCTGAACTGAAAATAGAAATTGTCATTCAGACAATGAAATCCTAAACATGAAACCAAAAAGCCTGTTTTCTGACTTGACCTGAAAGAATTGTTTTTAAAATATTGAAGAAAAAAGTGTAACCATGGGCAGTTGTGGATCAAAATTTAACCACAATGCTGAAAAATTAAAAAAGAATGTAAATAGACCACAAAATCCACAAGATAAAAAAGATTGGATGAATGATTATAATGTTGTTATATATAAAAAAATAGAATGTTATACAGGAAGGATTACAAACATTTAAAAAGTAAATACAAAATGATGGAAATTTTACTGTGTGACAACTTTTTATGTAAATAGTAAGATCAGAAAAGAATACCTTAATAGGTTTTCTTAACACCAACAATTCTGTTAGGCCCAGTGGGTACGAGTAGGAGTGCTCTACCATGTCAAACCTACACTATAATAAGACCTTGTCATGGGAAAGCTCCTGCTGCCATAGTGACTCCTCAAATAAGCACCTATTATAGAGTTGGGGTAGAAAAGAGTGCTGAGACAGCCATCCCTGGTAGTGAAAAGAAAGAGGGGGTGGCAGGACAAAAAGGAAAAGGAGAATAAGAATGGTGTGAAGAAAATTGCAGAGCGATTTGCCATGTTAGACAGTCGAGCATCGCCTCCACAGCATACTGTTCTTTCCATTGTCCTCCACCACAGTCAGAAATTGCTCTCTTTCTGTACTTACATTCCCTCCCTCTTTTCACCTCTTTCCCCAGGCCAGTTCATCAAAGCAGTTGAGCATTTATTTTAGAACATGCTAAGCTTGAGTGAATAATTGATTAAAGAGAAAATAAGAACAATTGGATTTATAGCACGTCAAGAAATGAAAGCTCCAAGCTCTCAGATTGATTGCCTGGAGGCTCAATAGCTTATGTAGCATGACAAGCCTATTCGAAAATGTGCATACAGAAGAATACTTTTCAATAGCTATTAATCTGTTATGAAGTATCTCAAATAAAAACTAAAAAGCCTCATTCTAATAATTTATTAAAATAAGAAGCACCAAAGTACATATAGCCAAACGTTTATTATAGGGAATGCACAGGCAGACATGAATGATAAACCATATAATCCAGCATTTTTAAGTCTTCTTTTACTTAAAATATTTAACTAGACTTGAAGATGTGTAATTAAGATACTTGACATGTGTAATTAATGTCTGTCGTGCCTGTTGCCCCTGTCTCTGCTTGGGAACTCTGCAGCTCCTTCAGGGTTACCTTTGGTATCTGTGCTGCCTCTCTGATTAATGCCCTCCTTGCGCAGTCTGAAAGTTTTGGTGGCCGGCCCTCTCTTGGCAGGTTTGTTGTGGTACCATATTCTTTCCATTTGATGATAATGGATTTGATGGTGCTCTGGGGGATCATCAGAGATTTGGATAACCCAACCCTGACTTGTACTTCTCTACAACTTTGTCCCTGACTTGTTTGGAGATTTCCTTGGTCTTCATGGTGTTGTTTGGTTAGTTGTGCGTCTTGCTTAATGGTGTTGCAGCCTCGGGGGCCTTCAGAAAAGGTGTGTACATACTTTTTAAGCGCTTCGTAGCAAAGGGGGTGAATGCATATGCACATGCCAATTTCCAGTTTTTATGTCCACAATTTTTTTATATATACATTTCTCATTTCACTTCAACAACTTAGACTATTTTGTGCAGCTGCATCACATACAATTTAGATTAAAACATTTAAACACAGGTTGTAATGTAACAAAACAGGTAAAAACCCCAAGGGGGGGGTGAATACTTTTGCAAGACACTGTATTTATAACATAAATAGCATTTAAGCTGTTAGGTAAGGATGGTTTGAGAGGTCTGGAATGGATTAATTTTATTTACATTATTTTGTATGGGAAATGTGTTTAACATATGAATATCTTGATTTCAGACCCAAATTCCAAGTCAAGAATCCATTGTTTATCGTACATTTAAGGCTATTTTTTGAAGTTTACATTCGCCTCTCTTTATCTTCACTTATGGCCCTTCTGTGCTGTAAGGGGGCATATTAGTGCCTAATAACAATCTCATTCATTTACATGCAGGGCTGGTACCTCACTGGGCTCAGGAACACACACAACCTAAACACCACACCCTTTATTCTTCATTCTGTCTCTCTGTCTGCTACGCCTGACTGCGTCGCTCGTTCTGTCGCACTGGCCGTGCTTTAATTACTTTGTATTCTCTCCCGCTAATTGAAACCATGATGAAACTGATTAGACCACAGCCAGGCTCGAGTAGATTTACAAATTCAGAGGGAAACAAAAAGATGCGGAGGACAGATAGCGAGGAAGAGAGAGGAAATAAAAATGCATTAGCTTTATCTTCTGATAAACACGGCTGCGCTTATGTGGCGTTAGAGCTTTTAAAAATTAAATGTCATCTCTCAGAGTTAGACTGACTTGTTTATAGGGCACATAATGCATATTACAAAAAATACAATCATAAAATGTTTGTACTCACAGAGCTTACAAGACACCGACTTTATGGTAGTTGAGTGGCTACCCTGAACAAGAATGTCCATGCCCGGCATACCTACTGTGACCTGTGTTGTTGCCAGCTGTTTTTTCACCTGTAGCTCACACGCTGATCTCAGA
>JAYDZG010000009.1:6595943-6615131 GCA_034509265.1 Microcambeva bendego | reverse complement strand
CTTTCTGCTGCTCATGTTTTCACTATGCCAAATAATCTTATTTATCCGGGATTGCCATCGGCACTACAATGCATCCCACTGGCTAGGGTGGCCCCCAGCCAACCAGTGGCAAGCCATGTTTTGAAGTGGGCAGTACAGACCCTCAGCACTGGTATGCAAGCGGAAAATCCCACTGCTCCACCTGGTAGTGTCCTATTGATTTTCTATGTTGTGTGTGTTGTTGCTCTGACAACATGATGTTTCTACAGTGCCACAGCGGCAAAGCATATATTATGGATGTCACACAAGTCTAGGCCTCAAAGGCCCTGGGTTTAACCTTTTCACGTTTTGAAACGAGTTCCTTTTTTTGGATACGGTGTAAACTTGGATTGAAGGTGGATTGGAGTGAATATGTGCAAAATAATGAACATCTTTCCCTTGGTTTGCTTTGCAAACATTCAGTGCAATTTAAAGCCATGCAACTCTGAACTCTTTCCTGCAGGGGGCACTAGTTGTATATTTAGTTGTGATATTGCATGCAATGTTTTATTCCCATTGCTGATCTGTGGAGTGTTGCGTAGCGTGTAGAACAGAATAAAAACAGCCTTCGATTATCCAAGTTGGATTATTGTTCTCTTCAAACCCTATATTCTTTATACTTCAAACTATATTCTTTATACTTCAGTGTAAACAACGAGCTTGTCCCAATCCAGATGTGCATTGTCTTGTTTTGGGTATTTTTTTGGGACCAGTGTTTGATTTTCCTAAAACACCTGAGTTGAATTGCATTAGCTCAGTTCACCTCACATTATGAACAATTACAAGCACAATAGTGAAAATAAAACAGGGAGCACCATGAAGTCTTTTTATTTTTTTTAAGTCTTGTAATTTAACAAATGTAAATGACAGTTCCACACTATAAAATTATATGTTTTTTTATCTCTAGATTATGCAGGCCCACGCTTTAAACTTTAATTTTGCACAAATGCTGTGCTAGAATGTTGAAACTGGCTCCCACAAACAGCTACAAATCAGCCTAAATGAGACCATATTTACATCTGGACCCTTTAATTTTCTCATTTAAATACTGCGTCTGCTCTGAAAACGACTGCCTTTTGGTCCACATATGCTTTGTATGTAACATCATTAATGTTAACATATCTAATCTCAAGGAAAGTGTCACATTTGGACCTTTTGAACCATGCCATTTATGACATTCTGTCCTTAACTGAGACTGCAGTTCAAGACGAGCGAGTCAGGTAAATGCCTGGAGCAGTAAGCAGCAGGATTACTACAATGCATGTTTGGACATGCCAAATATGTTTATCCAGCACCTATGTTTTATTGTTTCAGGAGCAGCACGGTGGCTCAGTGGGTTGCACTGTCGCTTCACAGCAAGACGGTCCTGGGTTTCAGTCCCCAAGTAGGCCGGTTAATGTCCTTTGTGGTGTTTGCATGTTCTTACTGTGTCTGTGTGGGTTTACTTGGAGGGCTCTGGTTTCCTTTTGCAGTCAGAACACATGCAATTGTGGTGAATTGGAGATCCAGGACCTTCTAGCTGTGGGGTGAGTGTTCTACCCACTTAGCCACCGCCCGGCCTTCTTTGAGAAGTCTTTATAGAAACTTAAACACCACCACCATGATAATTTAATTGCTGTGAGTATACTTGTAACCTATTTTAAAATTTAGAAATGTAGAGGGTTTTTATCCTTTTACCATTTGTATTTGTAAGCAATGGGTTATTTAAAACTGCAGCATGGGGCACTTTACAGGAGTGCACAAAAGTAAAATGAATTCAATATAAAGAAGAAATGATATCTGCCAGGAAAATGAATTTCAGATAAGTTTAGCTTTCTTTTCAACTCTAACACTTTAATATCTACCGCTGTAGTCATAGCAACAAGTTAATAAGTAGCTTCTGTGATCTTGTTCTGTTGCCGAGTAGGTTGCTAAGATACAGAATGGGTTCCGTGGAGACTTAAAATAATAGAGAAGTAATTTGCATTATAGTATTACATATTACACTAACCTTCATATAAAAGCTTTTCATAAAGGGCAACTCTGTAGCAGTAGGGTGGTAAAACGAAGACTTTTTTTAAAAATTGGATGAAATTTTTGGTTTTGGATTATATTTTGACTTTACTTTTACTTTGCTGTTAAGGAAAAATGTGTCTTGCGGTTCTGTTCTGGCCGGTTGTATCACTCCTGTGTTGAAGAGGTAAAAAGGGAGGGTGAAAGATAAATAGAAAAAGGAGGCCTTGCTTCGTCCTTGCATCATCCAGCTCAGGACAGCGGGTGATGGCATGCCCTCTTTCTTTGTTCAAACCCTTCTATCTGCAGTGGCAGAATGAGATGAATGAGATGCTGAAGGTACATAGTTACACAAAAAGTCTGCAGTTAAAACCTCACTGGGTGAGAGGGATGTTACTGCATTTGGTGAGATTTTTTTATCTTTATTTCCTGAGATTAAAAAAACATGTTTGATTTGATTAACATTTTTGCAGTTTTAATAATTATTTAATTTATTTCTGACAAAGATAGATGAAAACATTTCTCAGCAAATGTAATAAGCCGCAGCAAATTTTTAAATAAAAAATCTCCAGTTTGACAGATTTAAAACTACACCATCCCAAACATGTACTTTGCTACTTTTTAAAAACAAAAAAATATATATGTGTAATAAAGATTATTGATCAAAATGATTAAAATACTTTGGCACAGTGACTCATCTGATATGAGAGGTTCGGCACAGTACATAGGGATCTGTGTTGATCAGGGTCACATTCCCTGTCTCAATTATTTATTCATTAAAGTAGTATGAAAAGGTTTTGTGGTCTAGTTAGAGCTACCCAGCTGTATTTCTTCCTCCACTGCTGCTTACACCTGCCCTGACCCGCCCTGAATAATTCTGACGTGTGCAGTAGCCAAATTGTTCACAATTTGCCAGTGACAGGTTCACAACGAAGGCAGTATTGCATACTGAGAGTGAAGCACTACATTCTGTTACCAACCCTTTATGTCTGTGTAAGGACCCAACTGTTGATAGCTCAGCTGAAATTTGATCTCGGTCATCATCGTTACGCTTCCTGGGTTGGTTCCCCAGGTGAGGAGATCCATGTCCTTTCTGTGTATAGTTTGCATGCTCCGGTTTCCTCCCACAGTCCAAAGGCATCCAAGTGAGGTAAATCAGTGACACAAAACGGTCTATGAATGTGAGAAACAAGATGTTAAAACTCTAATATATGAACAAACAATTGTTGTTTTGGGTAAAAAGCAGGAAATGCCTTTAAAAAAAAGAGTATTTTCATGTGTCAGGTCATGAATATTGTTATGTAATTATTTTCAAGTGGAAAAACACAGAGAACCAAGTGAAATTATACACAGCAAATATCTTATAATCCAATGTGAACTGAAAAGTGCAGAAAAATAAATAAAGGGATGATAGTAAGGGAAAGGTGTGTAGTTTTCTTTAAATGAAATTGAATTTAATTCCCTTGAATGAATAGAATCACAGTAAATACACATTTTGTAAAGCACAATTCTCTAGACATCAGGCTTTACAGTTATACTAGTTGTGTTGCTAGGATGGAGAAGCTTTTTCTTCACCTCTATCATTAAAAGAGATTTATGCATTCACTTCCACACAAGAGTCACTTGACTACTGCCCCGAACACCCAGATTGACAGCAAACTGTAATGATCCATTAACCAAGGGGTTAATCAGTTGCCAATGCTCAGCCTCTCACCATTGACTGGGCACACAAAGGTTAGTTGAGTGTAAATACACTGTCAATGATTCTTCTGGCCAATACTTGGCCCTTTCTTTCTTGAGCATGCCCCAGAACAGACCAGAATGAACAAAAGGTCAAACCCGACGACGTCAGCTCGTCTGCCTACTGCTCCACAGAGGTCGTCTTCTGTTATGATGTTATCGGTCTTAGGTGACTCAGGTGTTTCTTGCGCCGCTCGAATCATTGGCCCCATATTTCATTATTATAGTTTTATCATCCTCTGAATCGCAATGAGATGAGGGAGAGATTGGGGCATAAAAAGGGCAGTGCATCATTTCAGTCAATACACATTTTTATAGAAAGTGCACCAGATATTCCAAAGGGAAACAAATGACCAATTTTTAGGTTGCTTTATAAATATACTAACAGTATAAACACATGTTACATTCGTTTATATTTACATATTACTTGTGAATTGGCATTTTATTATTTTGTACCAATAGATGTACACGTAGGTGTTATTTTGGGAGTAAAGCGACACTGCCTTAAATTAAAAAGTATTTATGTGTTTCAGAAACAACAAATGCCAACACGTGTAATAACATCAATTACATAAAGGAAATGAAATGCTTCTGAATTTGTTGCAACAGACAGTGAGGCTCTTTCCTGTTTAGGTACGACTGTGTCCCTGTGTACAAAGCAAATTCTGTAAAAACCAAAAGAAATGCCTGCACAGATTCCTAACCTCAGCCTCACTGAACAACTTCAGTATGAACAGGAACATAAATGAGGCTTCTTGTTCAGCTATAAAATGCACTTTTGACTGATTGGGCACAAATTCCCACATACATAGTTTAAAGTCTTGTGAGAAGCCTTCTCCAAAAGAGGTCCACATTATTTTGGTCATATATTGCACAATTTGCTTTTGTATTCACACTATATGTAATATTTAGTATAGAATAGTCAGAATAGAACTGAAAAAGTTAGAATAAAAAGAAAGCTATTGCTTCATTTTAATTTCAATGGAAACCTTCTAGAACATATTGTTTAATGCTGTCGAAAAATACCTACAAAAAGTATCTATACATTTTATTGTTTTTATTTTATTGTATTCATGTTAATAGTGACTTGAACAAGCTCAAATGTTTTCATAGAACAACTGTAAAACATAGTCCCAAAGCATAGAAATATTCAGAAATATTTTTAAATGGAAATTGAATTGTAAAATGTACAATAGACTGATTGTGAAGTGTTTATTTATTTACAGTACTTGATCCAAGGCAGTTGTACTGATCCAACTGTTGTATTGTAGAGGCGGCCATGGTTAGGGAACTGGGCATGTAATCAGAAGGTTTCCGCTCCGATTCCCAGAGCTGACAGGTCAGGAGCAAGGCACCTAACCTCTAACTGCTCTTCGGGCACCATGATGAGGGCTGCCCACCGCTCCGGGCACATGTGCACACCGCCCCCTAGTGTTCACTATTGTGTATGTGTGCACAGATTGGGTCCAAATGCGGAGGATGAATTTCACTGCACAGTGTTGAAGAGTATTCTAAATGTTACATTAAAAAATAAATAAATAACTGCATGATTCTTATCATCCTAACTTAAACCTAAAATGATGTACTGTCTGTCAGTTTCCTTTATATTACATTTCAATGCAGGTTTTACAAAGCAAAGCTGTAACATTTTATTATATTCGAACATGAGTAAGGAGTCCATAGTATAGGGCAGTTACTACTCAAGAAAACTATTTAATCTTTTTTCTGCTATTTCTATATAACAGGACACTTTTTTATCTTATATTTCTATCTGAATTATAAGTTAACATATGTTCTGCTTGTTCTTGACACACACGTCTTACGTTTTGCTGTCAAGACGTTTATACTAAATGTGGCTTTAAACACCACTGAATCAGGAACGTTCATCTCCTTCTGCTTAATTACCTGTTCTCATTAATCCCCTTCTTCAGCTGTTTTTTTCTCCAACTTCCATCAATAGGCGCCCTACCCGAAAGCTGCCACACCTGGGCTGTTACCATGACAACATGACCCCTGACAATAAGCAACCCTCTATGACACCGAAAGCAGCACAATTCCTGATTGGATATTGACTATTTTTTTTTGTGATACATAATAGGATCAAAGAGATTGAGAGGCTTTGCCTACATCAGAGTCTCTTGAATTTTGATTAGCATTTATTTGTAAGCTCTTGTTATTCTGGAATCTGCATGTTAAAAAGAGAGTGAAGCTGACAAAATAAATGAATAAAATAAAGTCTTTTGTTTAAAAGTCTCAGAAGTAAAATTCAGTTTGACATGGGGATAAGTAAATACCACAGTAATTAAAAGTTACTCATTAATTCAGGAGATTAATAAACTAATAAGGATTTACATATTCTATAGAGATGTAGCTCAGACAAGTTTATAAATAACTTACACTATTAGATTTATTTTTGGCATTCATAATGGGGTACGTTCGCACTGCAGGAAAAACGTAGCCTGAATATGAACTGTTTACCCAAATGAACAGCACGTTTCACTTTAAATCTAACATTTGTTCTTTAAAATTAACCCATAATTATATGTAGAGTTATGATTATAATTTACAGGTTGGCAAAGCAAAGTGCCAGGATCCTAGGGACATGGGTTCAAATCTTGTCTCATCAATGTCATGACCAGATAATAAAATTAATAATGCAAAACGCTAAGCACAAGACAGAATTCAAAAACAAGCTCTTATAGTTAATAACAGGACAGAACAGCATTTGATTAGACATGGCAACGTGGTAACAGTACCGTTGTGTCTTACTGCATTGCTATTTTGGTAAACAGAGGGGACATAGCCTTGTAAGCGTTGATTTGCTTCAGGGTTTCTTTTTTCTCACCAGTCAGATCCTTATTTGGCACACTTTGTTATATCTGAATCTGTGGTGCTACACTGCTCAGTTCATTCAGGTCTACACTAGTGTTGCAGCAGTTTGAGCCTCGCCTTAGAGCGTGGATCATCCCTGGAGTGATGTGACATCCTTGGCTTCCTGGACGAGGAATCAAATCCAGGCCTTGCTGCCCTGTTTATCTTATGCTACTGAAAATAATTTAAGTAATGCTAGTGAGCTCTATATAGATACTTACTTTGCAGTAAGGGCACCCAGCATTCAGTGTGGCACATTTTTAACAAAACAGAATGGAGATGGATCAACAAATTCACATTGATTTTTAATTTCATTAAAGGTGCACACGTGTTATTTGTTTGCAAATATATGCTTGTCAGAGATAGTTTAACCATTTTCAGTAGACAAATGGATATTTGTGGCAGCCATAACCTGGTGGTTAGAGACCTGGTCTTGTGTGGTTCACTGCATGGACTGGGTACTGTACTGTATATAAAAATCTTGTAATGGATCTATGTAGAGTGTAGGCAGCAAGACAGTTTTCAGACAAACACATTTTTGTACTCAGAAGGAGCAGTTACATACACACAGAGCCAGTTTTGTGTTTTCCTGTCTTTTACATTTTAAATTTTAAAACGTAATGCTTCTCTCTTTCTTCTGGATGTGCTCAACTGATTAAAAGTGTATTTTCAGTGACATTTCTTTCAGCAATGATAGTTAAAATGCGGCCATGCAGTAATTAAAATGACACGTCTGATACGTAAGTCGCATGACAGGAAAATGTGCTAAATATAAACCCAAGCAGCTCTTTAGGGTTTGATGTCTATACAGCTAAACCAATGAACCAGAATAGCTGTTCTTTTTTCAGCTGCACTGTTAGCTATTGAAATATCAAAGGCCTTCAAACACATCAAGTTATAAAGCATATACACAAGAGGTAAAAAGATAAGAGACATATTCCTCTATACAGTCAGAATTGTCTTTTCTGGGTGATGATAATCATTTATATATTTACTGTTTTCTGTGTGAAGCTATCTAGCACAAAAGGTTTAACAGAGTTGACCTCAGGCCATTCAAACTGATGGGCTGAGACATCACACAGCCTGCTAACCTTCCAGCTAACATTTCTCTTCATGTACCAAAAGCCAGAATAAATTCCAGTAGTAAACACTAAATTTTTTTTAACGTACTGTGAATTATTCACATTTCTAAATAGTTTTGCTCACAGCTGTGCTTTTGTCAGCAACATTTTTCTTATAAAAGTGTGCTGCACTAAATGCTGAGATTGCCTTCACAAATGTCAGCTCTGTGATATTTGGAAATAACATATTCTGACAAAATAAGGCAAATAGGCAGGATTTAAGCATCTAAGAAGTTAGACAGCCCTTTTCTTTTGAACCTGTAGGTTCCTGTAGGAAGTGGTCTCAATCAAGAAACCATCAATATGTTTAAATACCAACCTGTTTAGAGACCTTGTATAAGAATCTGTATTAACAAAATACATAAATAAAATGTCAAGAGGTACAATTATTCAGGTGCATTGTTACTTTCTTTTCATATATATTTATTATTTAATACATAGTAATAAAATAGCACAGTGTCACAGAAACATGGTTTAACAATATTATTCACTGTCTATGAGCAATTCATTATTCTTAATCTGTGAGGCTTTCCTTTAGTTACTCCTGTTTCCTTGTACTTAAAATAGGGGATAGTCTACTTTTAATCACACTTAGTGTAAAATGACTGAAAAGATTGACTGATTGATCGATGCCCTCTCCAGTGTGTGTTCACATCTTGCTCATAATGATTCTGGTAGGTACAGAGTTATAATTGACCTTGCAATTACAGTCTTTTGGATTGTCTTTGCTATTTGCACATTGTGGAAAAATATTCAATAACTTGTTTCTGCAGTATTAAAGGTGTGTGTGGGTGTGTGTGTGTGTGTGTGCTGTTGTAATCATTGCTTTATTTGAGTTTAATCAATTCACCCTTCACCCTCTCCCACTCCTTCTGCTATTTATTATGCATTATTTGCCCTTTTTAAACAATTTGCTACAAACCCTCTCATCTAATTTGGTATTCAGATTAACTTAATGTTATTATCTCAATTAATACAATGACACATGCAAAATGCATCTCTGTATAATTCCAATGACAAAAAAGCCACCACAAATTTTACTGCTGCAAAAACCAAAGACTGGATCTTCATGACCAAGAGACCGATCTGCTGTAGGATGGGATGTATGTGCTTTATTTTTATCTAAGGCAGAGATTATAAAGTTCTAGTGCTACATGATTTAGAAAGAAAGTGTAGTGAACAGGCTAGTGTGATCTCATCAATTTTATTAATAATATTAATGATGATGATAAAAAAAACTGCTTCACAAACTGCATGTGTGTCATTACAATAGCATGAATGTCATCTAATGTCATTAAATGGATTGAAAAGCACAGTGGCCTCTGCAAAGCAACATATAAACACTAGCTGTGCATCACTGGATTTTTTTTGCTAGATTTAAGGCAAGTCAAGTGACAAGTAAAACAGAAAAGATTACTGTGTCCAATGTTAAACTGAAATCTGTCTGTGAATAACAAATTATTAACAAGACATTGAGATACAAATAATGTTTGAATGCTTCCACAAGTCTTGACATTATTTTATGTGATGCCCTGTGTAATACAATTAGAGGTGTAGCTGCAGCAAACAAACACATCAAGCTTATCACCTTTTCCAAGTAAACCATTGAACCAGCTATTAAAGGACAGGCATTCATTTCACCCAGCTGTCTGACAGATTTCCATAATTATCTCTTTACTTTTAGTCAATTACATTTTACTTCCTTTTCTGACAATCGTTTCTATATTGGGAAGTGCAGGAGGGCCTCGGGTGGGGTTGGGGGGGGTAAAATGAGGAGCTCTGATTCTGGCAGGTCAACCCCATTATCTGCTCACTTAACTTTTTCCACATTAATCTCTGTAGTAACATGATAGAACGAACTGCATTTAAAGTACTACTGTCGTGACAAAAATAGACCACTGTAAAATTTGCGTATTTATTTTGTTTTACTTTTGCTGGCTATGTGTTTGACCTAATGAGCAAGAATTAGAATATAAGAAAACTGCTTATTATGGTCAAACACACACACACAACCATTTTAAAACAAAACCCCTGATAATTCTGAAGTGGTCTCTTTTTTTTTATTTTTTTTTTTATTTCATAACAACGTTCCATGGATGGATGGTACATTATGGTACTACTCTGCTGTGTCCAATTCCTTCTGTTGTCTGGCACCTAATGTCCATTTACATTTACAGTATTCAGCTGCCTTTATCCCAAGCAACTTACAGTAGTTACAGTATACAGTCTGAGCAATGAGGCCTCGCTCAAGGGCCTAACAGCATCAGTCTGACAGTGGTGAGGTTTGAACCGGCGACCTTTGGATTCCTAGTCCAGTACCCTAACCACTAAGCTGCGCCAAACTATGCCAATCACATATTCCAATGATTATTAAACAAATGAGTAATACATCTTTTCTAGCTTTCTAGTCAGCTTGTTAACTATTGTGCTTACCTTTGCTACTTACATCTGGTTTACTGTAAATCACTTCTGAAGAGATTCTTAAATCACAACCAGTGTGAAATAGTTTAGCAGCTTGCTGGCTTGCTTGCAAAGTTAACATAACAAAAGTCCTTATCCTGAATCACATAATGAAGAATACAGTACCAAAGCAACAATTACACTATGAAGTTTAAAATTATATTAGGTACAGTGGAACCTTGAGTTACAAACTATTTATTTCGACTTAACGTACAAAAAAATTTGGGGTTACGAACCATCGCAAACAAAAGATGTGACATCACTGTGTAACCAGGGTTATCCCAAAGGAAAAAAACTAACCGTGTTCAAAATGGCTCCCTATTCCCTACACTGCTCACTACATAGTACACTCATATAGGAGACTAGATTGGGGAGGGTAGTGAACGATTTCAGACACTACTGTTTGTGGGATTGGTCACTACTGTGTAACGGGAGACTCCATTACATAACCATCTGCCCTGTATGCTATTAATTCTATTATGAAGTGCCCCAATTCATTCTAAATTCATCATATATGCTTTACAATAAACATTTTGGCGAAATATCATATTCGGTAAATTTGCTACTTACATTTGTAACCACTCAGGTCCACCATTGCTGCTCGTTTACCAGTCAAACAACGTAGTGCATTATGGGCATCTGTGACTCACTCGTGCACATTGCTTGTACATTACTTGTTGCAGTGCATTATGGGATTCTTTGAGTGCCCAAAAATGCTGCACTGGGTTTTCGGACACTTACACAAAATGGCTGAACCCCAAAATAGTGCACTATAAAATGAATAGGGTGCAGTTTCGGACACCTCCTACTGTAATCTATGTTGGGGTGCAATGACTTCTTCCGACCATCAGGAGGCAATGGGAGTAACTACAACATACCTGATAAAAGAAGAAGTGAAAGTTTGGAAGATGCTGTAGGTGCGAATGCTGTGTTTTGGGAAGTTTAAAGTTAATAGATTAAGAAAGAGATTATCGATATATAATTCTATTTACATTATTTATTATTGGGGGAAAAATAGATTTAACATATGAATTTATTTGGTTCCAGTGAGTTGTTCTTAAGTCAAAATGTTCATAAGTCAAGTTTCTACAGTATATGGTACAAGATGAAGCCAAAATCACTCATAATATCCAATTTCCACAATCGCATCAATTTAAATTTGACCAGAATAGCTAGATTAAATCCATTAGGTAATTTTAATTTAGAGGTTAAGGTACTGGGTTGCTGGTTCAAGCCTCATCACTGCCAAAATTCTGCTGTTGGGCCCTTGAGCAAGGCCATTAAACCTCAATTACTTAAGATAGTCACAGTTCTCTAAGCCGCCTGCTAAATGTCAAAATGTAAATTAAAATTATGTATGATACAATGCAAACTAGGAAATAAATACTAAAATCTATACTCATACCCATACCCATATACCCATACCCAACTACTGCATTGTATTTATTCCGACACCTTCAGAACCAGCATTAACTTCTTCTGTAATTTCAACTACAGTAGCTCGTCTGTTGGATCCACACGTGCATCAATAAGCCTTTAGTCATGCATGAGCTCGTCACAGCCTTAACCACTGTTCCTTCCTTGAAGAGAACCTTGCCCCTGTTCATAATTTAATATCATCTACACACTTTGCTTATCCGGTGTTATGATTAGTCAACAGTCAATGAGAATAAAGAGCAATGCAGTCATAGCGAGCACACATTTTGTAATAAATCAAAAGAAAAATAGGTATGCCAAGACATTTTAATGTTAAAACTATTTACACTCTCCAGACATTAGTCTTAAACTATAGTTTTGAAAAGCTGTAATGATGTTATCATTCTGTTACAGTATGTTGCATATTTATTTTACAATGAATGAACCAATGCCTTAAACGGTCTTAAGGCACCCAATAATGGGCAAAGTAGGACAATGATAATGGGCAATAAAATAGTTTTTATACTGTGCTTCACCAATATTCTTTCAGTGCTTAATACAATGTGCTTTCAGAAGATCCTTCAACTGCAAAAACTCCTGAAGAACAGTTCTTTTTGTGAAAGTTCTTGGATAAAAAGAAGTGCATTTAATTGCTGAAATAACAATAGTGACCGAGATTTACCAAATGCAGCTGTGGAGCATAAAGCAGCCTTAAGATGAAACACTGTTTGGCACTTCTTAAATTCACCTCTGGCGCAATTCTCCTGGATTAACATGAAAACTATATAATGGCAGATCAAGACAACAATACAAACAACCAGTTTGATGAATATCTAAAAACGATACAAGCATTTTAAATGCATTATAATTATGACAATAAAGGCATTTTTCATAATTCAGACAGCATCTTTGAGTACGGTTGAATTATCAATTGGCAAATAGATGACTAGTGCAAATTGTTAAAGTTATATGCAATACTTCTACAAACCTAAGAACTTAAAACCAATATGCATAGGACATAATGAAAGAAATCAATAAATAGACTTGTGGTGTTGATTTGTTTTGTGACATTTTACATACAGCATTACAAGCATTATTTACAGATTTAAACAATGAATTTCAGCATTATGGTTTCTAACATTTAATGACCAAGCAATAAATCTTTTTTACTTCATGCTCTGGTGTGATTGCTCTTACTTCTTTATTGTGTCTAGAGAACCTACAATGTGTCTAAACGATAATGTTATATTGCCTAATAAAATGAATCCATACACATTAGTTTTGCTATGAAATAAATAACTGCAATAACTACTAATGTTAAGTTTTATATGTTGTATACATAAATATCCCAATATCCATTTATAACCACTCCATTTGTTATATATGGTGTCTTATAAATGACCATACATGGACCGCCTGGACACCACGGTTGAAGAAGTATTAGTTACTGCATTAAACACCTTCACTGATCCATTAAACCGTTTCCATTAAAGAAGGCAGGTGCAACAAATTTCACTTGGCAATAGGAGGCAGCAGAATTTGAATCACACACAATTTTGGTCCTTTGGGAATTCTCACAGAGCCTTTAATATGTAAAATAAAGTTTGATGTGCCGACATCAAAAATCAGAGGTCAGGTTCGGTCTTTGACATCCATGATTTCTGTCCACCCTGCACTACTCTTACCAATTGTGTAAGTTATTAAATAAAAATGCAATACATTCAGCTGGTTCGTGTTGCTTTTTTCTTTACATTAAGTACAGTATCAAAGTAGGAGGGCTAATGTGGAACGCCTGATTTGTGGATTTTAGGTCTGAATGAAAACATACAAAGCCTGAAACTGCCAAGGTAACTGGGTTGGAGCAGAGTATAATATCTGTCAATGATCACAGCTCAGATTATAGAATCGTCCCCAGAAGGAAAAGTCTTTAGAACTCATGACTTTCATTAGAGTTTGTACAACATTTATAGGAATTCTAATGAGAAGGATCTGTTAAATACAGCAGTAAAAACTGATATCTTACATAATCATTATCTGGACAGCTGATATGAAATATCCAGATTTGCATTCAAGTCAAATATTACACAGAGACGGAGTACTAGAAAAAAATATATAATTGAAACTATTCAATGAAGTGGGTGTACACGCAACATCTTTATATTCATCACCTATTCTGATGCTTATTTAATAAATAAGTAATAAATCTGATGTTTTCCATTTTCCAGTCAGTTCGTTTACTATGTGCTTACCTTTCCTACTTATATTTGGTTTGTTTACACTTCTGAAGAGATTCTTAAATCCTGGCCAGCGTGAAATAGCTTAGCAAATAGCTGGCTTGCTAACTTGGCATAATAAAAGTCCTTATCCTGAATGACATAAAGCAGAATACAGTACTAATGCAATAATTAGATTATGAAGTTGTGCTAAAATGAGGTTTCCAAATGATTTAAAATGACATCGAGTACACTTCTACAGTGGAACCTTGAGTTAAGTTTGGTTTAACATGTGAACATTTTGGGTTCAACGATTTACTAAGACTTAACGTACGATTGAATTACAAACCGACTTCTTACGAACATTAGGAGGTTTTAGAAGTACACCACACGTGATGGAATGAGAAATGAAAATGTTTGGAGGATGCTATATTTAAAGTTAATATAATGAGAAAGTAATGTTTCAGTGTTTAATATATGTAGAATATTTGTCGCCAACTGATGAACCACAGGTTTAAACCGTAAAGACTATGTTGGGCCTTTTTGGATTATCCTCCAAAATGTACTGACTTTGGATGAAATTTAAATAGGGAGCTACACCAAATATCCTGGTGAGATCTCTTCATACTTTTTGTTTGTGCCCGATTAACAGTTTAAACTGAAAGACGTCAGTAAATTAAACCCAGTAAATAAAAATGTATTTTCTGTTGATGCGATTTAGAATGTAAAAATACACGCCTGTGTTGTTATAGCTGTGTAACAAGCGCAAACCAAGTACGTAGACATTATGGGGCAATTAAGTTCTTTTTAAAGGTTAATAAATAATTATTGATATTTACATTGTATAAAAGTGTATTTATTTAAGTGACAGTGTATTCGTATTCATAACAAAAAGACTATATAAGACATAATTCTATTTACATGAATTCTTTTGGGGAAAACAGATTTAACATACGAACATTTTGACTTAAGAACAACTTACTGGAACCAAATAAATTCATAAGTCAAGGTTCTACTGTATTTGGTACAGGATGAAGCCAAAATCACTCATAATATCCAATTCCCACAATCGCATCAATTAAAATTTGACCAGAATAGCTAGAATAAATCCATTGGGTAATTTTAATTTAGAGGTTAAGGTACCGAGTTGCTGGTTCAAGCCTCATCACTGCCATAATGCTGCTGTTGGGCCCTTGAGCAAGGCCATTAAACCTCAATTATTTAAGACTGTTAACGGTCACAGTTCTCTAAGCCGCCTGCTAAATGCCAAATGTAAATTAAAATGATGAATGATACAATGCAAACTAGGAAATAAATACTAAAATCTATTTTATCACTGATTATATAGAGGCAGGAGAAATCCAAATTCTGTATTTGGTTATCCACTTTTTAATGATGGTAAAAATGTATACAGACCATTACAAAATTAAAAATATAAAGATATTTGAAGATACATGGACTAATAATTGAGACAGATTTTATTCTAATGATTCTGTGTTCGGTATCTTTTGTGTTCTCATATTTTTTGTTCTTAAATAAAAAGAATATACTATTAACTACTGCTAATAATAATATGAATAAGAATAGTGGCTGCTGAAACATCATTGATTTAAGCTAAATATGTAATTAAGTCATCAATCATACAGGTATACTGGGCAATTTCGAGTTCATCTAGAGTCAGCACAGAGAGAAAATATCACAATTCTTTAAATCCCTCTCAGAAACAAGAGCCGCTTTCAGGGACACATTTCTATTCAAGAGGTTTGAGATTTTAATCCTTAAAACTTGATGGATACTCCAGTTTTAAATGAAAACTCAATAACGGATCCCTGTCAACGCCTAAGAACAATCTAACACGGAAACGTGGTTAACTGTAGAATGCTTATCCCCTTTAATCATTCCTAATGGCATAAAAAAGAACAGATCAAGAGTGTAGCGTTCACCTCAGATTACAGCAAAGCTAAATAGCATCTAAAAGGTATCGGCTTCCAATGCTTATGCAGTAAGTTTTTTTTTCCTTTCACGAATAAAGTTTAGTCTATAGCTGTGAAGCACTTAGTATCTCAAGTGTAGTGGCTTCAGCAGACCTGTGATCATTTCATCCCCAGTCCAGCATATTTGTTTCTTCAATGATGTTTGTTGCTTAGAAAAAAATGTCACTGCAGTTGACAACATCAAGTGGTTCGTTTGGCAGTTTCTGTAGCTTTTGATTCCTCTTCATTTATCCATCATGTTTATGTCCATCCCACTGCAGTAGCAATCGTAGATATGTGTCTAGAGGGTGCGCTCCCTGCCATAATAGAAAAATGTAAAGAAGAGAGTCCACACTGTTTTCCAGTAGCATGGTCTTTACAGTGGATTGTCGCTAGAACAAAAAAGATTGATGGGAAATCTGAACCTTGTCGAGTGAAGATTTCAGATGCTTCTTTACGTTTATTTTGTTGAAGTGTAAAAGAACAAGGTATAGTGAACATTGTTATTTTACCTAATCATAAAACGTCGCGTGTTATAGAAATGATGTAAGCTGCATTAATCGTTTAATATTTTCTACAGAGAATGCTTAGAGACAAACAATGAATATTTTTGTATAGCTTTTTTGTTTTCTTTCTTTCTTTACAAGTTCAAGTAGTTTCTTTTTTTATAGAAAAAAACAGCAAAATTGGCAACTTCTATAAACTACGTTTCTAAACTACTATGGTGCAGTTAAACAGCAAAACCTTTCACTTTTTTCTTGGAATCAACATTTCCTTTAACCTTACATAGACCATTGAATACTCACATGATTTTTTTCTCCTTTTAACTACGACTATTTATAATTTTAGTATTTGCAACTACAAGGTAATTTTCAATATATGTGTATATATTTATATTCTTTTAAAAAGCATATAGTCCTTTGGTCCCTATTTCCTAAGGAATGATGCACTAAATAATCCTGGATTACCATGTTTCTATTCCATCCCTCCTGAACATCTGTATAGGCACAAAAACCAAAATGGCAGCTGGTGTGTGTGTGTGCTATGTATGTACAAGTGTTTTATTTATGTCTATATGCATTTGATATCAATAGTAAGTGATATTTAAAATATGATGAGCGTCAGCCTAAGTGCAAACAGGTTTTGTATCTACATCTGTGTGTTTATGGCTGTGTCTGCGTGGGAGAGATTGTATCAGTATATGCATGCTTTGAGCATAATGTGTCAAAAAGAATTTCTTTCATCTTGTCTAAAAAAAAACAGCAGCAAAAAAGTTGGTCTCTGCAAAAATCAGATTTCACCAATGCCAAAGCAGGTAAGGAAACATTTTGCCGAGGGGGAAAAACAAAAACAAACCAACAAAAAGCTTCTGGTTTCTTCATTCATCTGGTGTGACATCTCATAGATTTCCCACATAATCAAAGGACCAATCTTCTTTCATGTGGCAGAGTGTAGAGAAGGAAATCTGCTGTACTCCACTTTGTAGAAATAAGGTGGTGTAGTCAGTTATCCTGTACAAAAAAGGAAGAAGGATCTTTTATATTTTCTGCACATATGAAGTTAAAGTCTAAAGTTTACACACTTAATAGACAAACCCCATTTATAGAAAAGTTGGGACATCATTGAGTGCACCTTTAATCGATTGACAAAAGAAAAGATCTCTCATGTTTACCAGTGAACATAACTAATCAGTTTTGCAGACATAAATATTGGAAAAAGTTAAAACAGAGGAACGATTACCACTGTACATGTGTGAGCTTGTGGAAACATTTTTATTTATAATTTTGTTAGCGCAGGTCCTCCCCTTTTTCTCCCAAGTAATTCCAACATAGCTCTGATTGAGGAGAAGCTTACACCAGACCCATCCAACAGGGGCAGCATATTTTTTTCCTGCATTTCTTTACCTGCACTAGGCCTCCTCAGTGCATGTGCAATCACTCAGCCAGTAGAAGTCATAGGTGCATCAGTTACAATTAGTCCTATATGAACAACAGGCCAATTGATGCAGTGTATTCAAGATACCAGCTCACATCTTGCACAATGTCTTAATGTTTTCTGGAAATGGGGTTTGAATAGCATTCTACAGATTAAAAATATTTTTCTGTGACTGAATCAATAAAACATTTTTATTAAAATTAGCTTTAGATCACCACGGACGACAGGCCACCAAGCAAGAAAGAAAAAACCTGCTCCTATGTTTCATTGATGATTGGATAAGGCGCAGACGTTGGCTTCTTGTTTGCATTGCAGTTTTAATTCCCCTGGTCACATAAAGATCATGTAAAACCTGAGTGCCACCAATAACGCAACATGTTTTTTATTGATGACTGCTCAGTTTATGGCGTTCTTTTCTTCTTTTGATAACATTTGACCATCTGATTAAATCTCCTTAATGTAACAGTGTGAATTTATTTACAACACTATTCAAGGAGGTTTTTAATGACTAAAACCAGCCTTATTTATGTGGACACAAAAAGGTTTACAGCTTTACCCAATAATGATAATAACCAAGACATGAGGAGGTAATTTCACAAAGCTGCTGAATGTACATTTTGACCCAGCAAACAGTTCATATCTTCAGTCACAGAAAGAAAAAAAGATAAAAATCCCAAGATTGTCTTAACATTTATGCTTTAATCGGGTGTGTAAACTTTTGATTTTAACTGTAAGTTTAATTAAATTGCACCAGCTCTGCACAGCAATAATAACAGCAAACACCGAAACAGCCACAACACCGAGTTAAAACAAACAGGAGCTAAGAAAACTATTTCAATGTAAAAAACCTACGCTGACAGGGGTTTCAATGTTTAAGGACCCTGGGACTAGAGTTATAACTAAGACAGTACAAAAGAGATGTGAACACAGATGTACACAATACGAGGGCAGTGATGGCAGATGACATTTATTAATTTGTGGATTCTTAAACTGATGAATAGTTTAAGACATTTATGAATCGTTTATGTGTAACCACAAGTGTAACTAAAGATCATGGATGGCTGCCTTAAGAGTTCTTAAGTGATTTTATCCATTTCCCTTTGGGTCCAAATGTAGTAGAAATAAATATATAAAGAATGAAATGTATTTTAACTTCAGGATCCGAAGATACACTGACAAAAGAAAAAAAACAGTTTAAAGGCTGTTTGTGAGGAGAAAAGTTTTGACTAAAGATGCAGTAGGTCTTACCAGAAATAATTCAAAGACTAGAGGATCTAGCACATAGATGCAGAGGATAAAGAGTTTCTTTAAATAGATGTTGATGGAAATCTTTTTACTCAACACTTCTCCTATACAGTACATTTGACAAAATGGAGCAATTATGTTGAGTGTGTATATATATATATATATATATATATATATATATAAATAGACAGAGACATAAATATA
>JAYDZG010000009.1:6564449-6578568 GCA_034509265.1 Microcambeva bendego | reverse complement strand
AAGAAGGAAGAAGATTAGACGTGAAAAAAGAGGCAGACAGAAGCATGAAAAGGAATGAGTAATAATGAGTAATAATGCTGCATAGAGACATCCAATGAGTCTGATAGTACTGCTACAGTAAATAATGGCTTTTATGAACAGAAATGGCTGAAGAAAATAATCATAGGAATCCTGTCCTACCTGGGTAAGGGTGAATTCCGTTGGTGTAGATGGGTTCAGAGGCTGGCTGGCCGTTGGTCTGTGGCGGTAGGGCACTAAAACCATTCACTCCGATCGGGGCAGCAATGCTGGGCACCGCTGTAGCACTGATGCCTGGAGGTGTGCTGGTGCCTAAAACATCAATGTGGTCACAGTTACACACCACTGTGCCTTTTCAAACCATATAAAGACTTTTTACATTAATAAAATCAATAAAAAAAAATCCGATATAAATAAATAAAAGTATTAAATGTCACGTACATATAATATTGGCTTTCTGCATGATCTTTCACACAAAGATTTTTCTAGATTCTTTAAATGATGGCGGGCCAATTTGGGGTCCGTCTTTTGTTGTTGTTGTTGTTGAACGGGTGTTTAACTGCTTATAATCCAATCTGCAATACATCAGCTCACCATTATTTAACACAAGAACGTGATAAAGAGAGGGAAGCTCAGTGTTGCCAAATCAGGCGGATTTTGTTTATACTGGTGAGGAAAAAGAAGCTACTTGGCAAGTTTCTAAAATAATTCTGGTGGCTTCAAACATAAATAAAAAGGACTGCTTTATAAAGCAGCTGGAATATAAATAGGCCGATCTTCTCCTAACACATCGAACATGTTTTGTTTGTTTATAATTTATCTCATTCCTGATGTGTACATTTTAAGATCATAATTTGTAGGTCCTGGTGGTTTAACTGGTTTATTATTTTTGAAATGCAGATCATCTGCATATATGGTGTTTTTTGGACAAATGTTCGTATATTTTCTGGATCTTGAAAAGGTGTTTGGATGGAAACCCTGACGAGGTCGTTATAGCGCATGTGAGGAAGCGGATTACACATAAACGTAATTTAAAAAAAAGTTGATTAACTTTCTTTACAAGCTTAGATTTGTTCAAATGTTTATAAAAAGTAGCAGAAACAATAAAAACATGACCACATGAAAACAAATATTAAAACAACATCACTTCTAAGTTAGGCTCATGGCCTTTCACTGAGGTGAACTTTTGGCCCCTTGTAAGGAATTATATGAGCACCCTGCTTTAAGTCTTTTGAAAATATTATGTACTATGGATGGTACAAAGACTAAATTCATTGCAATCATGTATTAACATGGTCATACAATAAATACACATCATGATCTGTTTCTGTAACAGAATAAGCCCAAGCATGTTAATAAAAGCAAACTTTATAAGGTACAGCATTACATATTTCCTCTGAAACGGTTGTGCCTATAAAAGAGACTTTTAAATCACTGCTTTCTTTATTGGATGTTTTTCCACACCTTTATATTCAAGTCAATTGAAAATATGTAGGTAAGAATGTGATGACTTGCTGTTTACATTTATATCAACTGACTACCAAAACCGCAGAGGTTATAAATAACTGTAATTACAGTAATTGTAACGCACGCACACAATGATTTGACAAGTGGCATTAAATTGTCGAACAACTTTCCAGTCATTCTTCTCTCTCAAAGAGAAAAAAAGCTTCATCATCTAATCAAATAACAAAATTAAAATGAATTTGCTTGTTTATCAGGTTTTTTCAACAGGAGCCCTGGTGCACATTTAAAACACCCTGCTATATGGACTATCAGCAATCAGCAACATGTACAACCTGCAGCTAATGTCCAACATACTGCTGTGTTCAGTGGCTTTGTGGTAAATTGGATATAAATATAACATATTTGAAAATAAGTATTTCATTGGGTAAATAATGAGGTTGTATTGCTTCATATGGCAAATAAAACACCAGCGCATCACTCATTCAGGTTTATTAATGACTAACTCACACTAAAAGCAGTTTGATTAGACATTGTAACTCAAGTATTTGCCTCAGCCAATGGTGACTGCTAATCTCCACTTTGTTGGTTTTCTACTCTGTTTTTTTTTTATCTACTTTGCTCATGTATTTTCCCTTGTGGCAGTGAAGGGCATTTAAGCCATGTAGGATTAAATTTGATAGGTATAACCTTAGCTGTGTAGGCTTTAGGTATTACAAATGCACGCTAGCAGACAGGAAAAAGGGGGACAGCGACAGAGAGAGAGAAGGAAGGACACTTTATTTAATTCTTTTTCTTCTAGCCCTGGATGTCAGTTTACTTATCATTGTTGAGGCATCACAAGCTCTCGCTGCAGTGAGGAAAAGGGGTCAAGCTCAGGTCCAAGATTATCTTTCACAAATCTCCATCACTTTGTCAAGGACTCTTTATCCAAAGGCATCAGATCGGCCACTTTCCCAGGTGGGACGAAAAAAATAAAAAATAAAGAAAGAAAACAGAGAAAAGCTGTTCCCGTTTATCAATTTCAAGCACTCGGGCAAGGCTTTTCGTCAAATTTCACTCCTTTCACCTTGGACATCTTGCCGAAAAGCCTATGATACTTCAAAAGGTTTCTTTTTGTGGCTGATGGGCCCATAGCACCAGTGTACATGCTGAAGCATGGCATTATCTTCCCCTCACCACTCAGTACAGCTGTAACATTGAGCATGATGGTATAATGCGCCCGACGGGGGCTGTAATTAGGAAAGAAAAGGTACAGCACAAGCGCTCAAGTTGCTCCCACCTGAAGAGGGCGTCATAGGTGCAGCCACCAGTCCGTTGAACGCTGCCATTTGCTGCATCTGTGCGGCCGCAATGGCTGCCATGGGGTTGAGATACGTGCCCTGTGTGGCGGCCATGAGCGCCGCCTGCTGCTGCATCATCTGCTACAGTGAAAAACAAAAAGCAAGAGCGTAAAAGTGGGAAATGAGTTAATAACGAGTTTAAAGTGCTAGTAAGATCAAGATAAAATATATCAGGCATTACAAAGGAAGACAACTAAATTATAAATAATAGGCCAAATTGTTGGACATTATATTTTTAAATGAGACACAATTATCTACATGTTCCCATTAATCAATTAATTTTTCTATGTTCACCTATGGGGACTCGGGTATCTGTGCTTCATTGGGGTGTAAATATAGTCTCTCAGCTTTTAATCATTTATCGACATACAGACAACAGAACCCACACCAGTAAATGGCAACAAAGGCTCTCAAAAGAATGCGTTCAATATCAGCCAAGGATGATAGTGTCGGGTTCTACATCTATCCAATCTACAACCAGACACCAATAAATAAATAAAAACAGAAAGGATTACACACATATAAGTTTGGAGTGTTGATTATAATCTGGCCCTGTGTTAAATTAAAGCGATCCATCTCTCAGGTTTGAGTCTGATTTTTTATATGGCAAAATAAGTTCACAATGGGTTCGATTCCTTGGGTAGAGGGCACGAAACACATCAGACAGGCCACCAGTCCATAAAAAGGCACACACACATTCCCAGACACACTACAGCAGAAAACATTACATGATTATCTGTTTCTCAAGGAGCTTAGATTGGGTTGTGGTTGGACCTTCGAGAGAGAGAGAGACCCACAACTTCCGCTCAAAAACATTTACAACTAGTGAAAAAATTAAATGGTTTAATGAGTAAGAATTTGTGATGGCCGTACAAGTCCATCTTTTAAAATGCTGTAAGGTGAGAACCCAGGTGCCTTTTTGGAGGCTCTCAGCATTATTCTCTAAATTCATTTTATTTTAATAGACTAAACGTAGCAATACCTTTCCGATATATTCTACAATTAGTAGTTAATCTGATTGAAGGGCGATGTGTCATAACCTTGCCCAGTTTTCCCAGGTTCTGCAAAAGCTTCTTGAATAAGCCACAAGGAAATAGGATTAACCTAACAGGACATGGTAACTTCGGTAGAATTTCATCTCCTGCAGCTCCACTCTGCTTCGTCATCTCTTGCTAGGTTGTGTTCAGAGCTCAAACACAACTGTTGAGGTCTTCAAACAGTCTGTGACGTTAGTGAGGGTGAAAATATCCACAGTAATGATTTCATTCTTGGGAACTGATATTTTGGTGTTGAGTATATGAATGTGCCGAGATGTTGCTGGATGTCGTCAGTATTCGAGTGTCTTCTCGACAGCTGTGTGTTCGCGGCGCCTATAGTGGCAGTTCTCTGAAACATCTTAAAGTTTAGTGTGCAATTTGTATATTTTTGTGTATCGTACTGACTTTGAGTCTTTTATATACAAGAGAGTGACTACTTTGTTTTTGTTGAGGGATGAGTTGCTTGCGCTACAGACAATGGGACACACTGGCACAATGCATCCTATTCATTGTGCAATACTGCTTGTCATTTGATTACTGTACTAGTCACTTTATTTTTAGCATTAATGTATACAGTCATGGAATTTTAGATTTACAATGAGCAGTATTGTTCTTTTCTATTATAATTCTTATTCTAGTTTATAGAATAAAACAAAACTGCTAATTTTGGTCAAACACACACCCATAAAATGCAAAACACATTTATTTTGAAGTAGTCTCTTATTATTTTTCCACGACTGTATATAAGTACATCCATCTGTGGTGTACATATTTATAATCAGACTTCTGTTTTGTATACTTGGGTATTGGAAGACGATTTATATTAATTAACATCCATCCATCCATCCATCAATCCATCCACCCACCCACCCATCCATCCATCCATCTATCCATCCATCTATCCATCTATCCATCCATCCATCCACCCATCCATCCATCCCTCCATGCTAAGGGCAATAACACTGCTGGATGACCTACAGACTTCTTTCAAGAGTTTGAGAAAATCAGAAAAAAAAATCCAATTAAACACAAGAAGAAAATGTCATACTTCACTTCGGCAGTAACCCGAGGCAAGCTTAAAAATGCATAAGTCCCTTTCCAGGAGTCAGAAAGAGTTATTTTTAGGGATAACCCCACAGTTTTGGTTTAATAATAGGTGAAATGCTGTTCCACCGACAGGAAGCACAGCGGTTCAACTCGAATCACACACAAACACGAGGATCTGGGTTTAATCCTCACCTCCGGTCTCTGTCTGGAGGAAGATACTTCCTCCTACATACCAACACATGGAGTAGGTGCACTGGCTCCTTCAGATTAGCTATTTCAGATTGCTGATGTGTGGGCGTGATGCCATTTGATGGATTTTTACCCTGTCCGGGATGTATTTTGCACCTTGAACCCGGTCTTGCCAGGTAGCCTTCAGACTTATCAAGGAATTGTCAAGATGAATCCGATAATAATCAATTATCTTCATGATTTTAATCAGTTGATGGTAATCTCAAATGTTGTATCAAGCAAAATCAAGTTTCTCTGTGAAATATCAAATGTCATTTTTCATCAGCATGACACAGATGTTAGTGCAAGAAAAAAAGTCATTGCTATACTATGATGGATGTATCTGCTCCTACAGCATGTGTGTAGGCTCCATAGGCTCCAAACTGGATAGTCATGGGGCTGAAGATGCCGAGTTGGCCCGCCATCTGGTGCATCCTGCGCAGAGTTCGCTCTTTGTCTGTGTCGGCAAACTTCACCACTAGGCTGGAGGATGCACCCTGAGAACACAGATAAAAAAGAGAAACAACTATCAAATATTGCTAACAAATCTTTACTAGAATCTTGTGTCTGATATCCAGCAAGAGATCCTGCAATACATCCTGTTTATTTTTCTTTCTGTGTAACTGCAATAGCTTTCAGACAGTGACTGATCCGATGCGCTGTAGTATCACCAGGATCTTTAATCAAGCAAACATTTCTAGAACCCTTAAATTCAAACAACGTTTTGCTACTTAGTCTTAATTAATTACAGTAGAAGACGAGACCAAGTCATCTTGTATTGTTTTGATCTGGCTGTCCTACAAAGGACAGTGAAAGAAAAAATAACTTAATTTTCTATAGTGAAAAGTTCATAAGACAGTAAATAAAGCAAGAAGTGCCCAGGTGTAGTGGGGTTTTCAACTCCCCGGGTTCAAAGCTTGGTGTTTCAGGTTGGTTTGGCACCACCTTAGCCACTTGAATGCACAAACCAGTGTACTGGCCCCAAGACCTGACCCCACAATCAAACAAACAGTAAAAAAGCAATGATTTCACCCTCTACAGTCCAAAACATTATCAATGGATTCAGAGCATCAGTATTTGTGTGTAAAGTACAAAGCCTAAAAGCAATACTGATTGTCTGTAGGTTCTGACCACTAATACAGAGCTGGAGTCATAATTTGCCTGGGAACGTTCTAAACAAATAACAGTAAAAAGAAAAATTGTTGACACACCAACAAATAAGTTAAGATTTTACTACACAAAGATGAAGTCATATTGCAAATAAATAACACCCTAAAATTTTCAGGTTTTGATATGTTGCCTAGCAGTTACATTACTGGGCTAATAATCCAAAGGTTGCTCATTGACTGACAGGTTACACTGTTGGGCCCTTGAGCAAGACCATAAATTCTTAATTGCTTAGACTTGGACTTGGATTGTAAGTCACTTTGGATAAAAGCTTCTGCTAAGTGCTGAAAACGTTAAGTACACCAAGTGGAAACCTGCTGTTGTCGGTTTGATAGATCTACATTCCAAAGTGTTTATAAAAACAACGGATTTCTTTAAGTGTGTCGGCAATGCAAAGTTTCTGTCATTATTTGGGGATGTGCTAGTTTAAATAACATAGTTGACCACAACAATAAAGGTCTTATTAATGCTGAGGGGTAGATTTTGGAGCTACATATGCCATGATCTCGACAGCAATAAAAAGCCATGTTTCACACATGTTAGAGCAACATGGCTTCCTGTTAAAATGAAGCAATTCTGTGGATCAATATGAAGCCCAACACACAACAATGGAAGACGATCCACTTTTCTACAAATCGCAGCACTTTGCTTCCTCGGGTTCCACAGATTTGTTTAAACATGATTTTGGATTCGTGTTATTTTCAATTGAATGAAAGTTTAATAGATTTTGAAATTGGTTCGGGATTGTATTACACCGACGTTAGGAGAAATGTCCAGATGAAGGCCCACTGCAGCTCGAACCTGCAGCAGCTGCTTTAATTGGGCCCTCGGGTTGCCATAAGGAAAAATGATGGGTACTGGCAATGAGCTGATGAGCGGTATGAGTGATGGTTAAGTGTGAAAGCTTTGGGCTCTGGCTGTGTGTATTGGAAAGAACCACAAAGACCGGCGTACCCCTCTGAAAGCCTCCCAACCAGTCAGCAGATATAACGTCCTAATTACATCAGGGTCTGAAAAAATACAAGCCAGAGACGACTACTGGGAGAGCTTTATGGCAGATACAGAGTGGGATTGATAACAGTTTGCATCCAATTAATTAATTTGAGGACCAGAGCACAAAGACGTTTCCTAGTGTGATATCTAAAGGCTTGAAAGACTGCCATGTGTGAAGAGGTCATTCCCCTGAGTGCACTTATTTAATTATGAGCCAGAAATAAACAGAACATCGGTATACTAGCTGTTGCCTTTTCCTACATGTCGGTGCAAACACCTGCTGATCGGTTCAGATTAATGAATGAATGAATGAAACACTGCCCTGCAATAGACAGGCACTCAATGTACCAAACCCCTGTGACCAAACAGTTGCAAATGGTTGTGCAGAAATAAATAACTGAATAAATAAAGTAATAACTAAGTACACATAAAATGACTACTGTGCTGAAGGATGCACTCTGAAAGCAAACGCAACAAGAAGAAAGAACCTGAAAACACTATCAATTGTTTACTGTTATCTTGTGTCTGGTATCCTGCACTACATCGTATGTGTTTTATTTTAATGTGTTCCTGCCTTTAGACAGTAAATAATCTGATTGGTCGGGCTCATACTAGAGACTGAGATTTAGAATAAATATTTCCCGATGATACTACAGCCAGTAATTCTTAAAAACGTAGAATTTATTTCTGTGCTTTTTGTATAGGTCAAATAATATTGTGTCTAGTGTTGAATATAAACCATAAATCCTAATATTGAAGAGGACAGGAAGTAAAACTCATCCCTCGATTATTTCTGTAGTTATCACCCAAGGCAGTCTAGAGACTCTGTGTGTAATGTACAAGGCCAAAAACCAATTTTAATTCTGTATCTTTAAAAATATAACCACACACACATTTTCTTTGGGTTCATGGTCATTTGCTGTGGATGAATCTACCTTTCAGATGTTTTAGAAAAATAACGGATTAACAATGTAACGTTTAACATAACCGTGAGATTAAACAATTGTCTAATGAATAAGTGATCTGTGCAAAAATGAATAACCCGAATAAATGAATAAATAATAAAAATAAAGCCGATTATTAAACATGATTACATTTTCTGGGAAAACCAAAATCGAAAGGCACTAAAAATTACCAATTATTTTAGGACTGGTCTGACAATTAATAAAAAAAAGTTACTTTAAAAACCTATGATCATTTAAATACATTTTTTTTTAAATCACTGAATGCTGGGATTAATTTCACTATCAATGATGCTCGTGCATAGACTGACATTGAATGTCAATCCCAGCCTAGTAGATCCTTAACTAGGATGTCGAACACACCCTGTGGTAACTAGTACATACCTTTAACAAGACTTAATTAGGATTTTAGGATATCCGTGTGCCTGTGGAAGCCAGCACTAGATGTGGGTTGATTATACCCGCCTCATAACTGATGAGAAAATTCATCTCAGAGGGGTTTACAAGGGTTGAGGTCACTCTGTGGAGGTTACTGGAATTCAGTCATACCAAACTCATTATACAATGTTTTAAGGACTTTGTACACAGGGGTACACTTATGCTGAAACCATATAAGGTCTTTTCCTAATTGTTGCCACAACATGAAATGCATATCATCTATTTTAAATAATTGCTTTAATATGCCTGTTAGCAGTGGGTGCGTGCAACTACACTGAAGTACTTTTGATCCCATTAGTTGGCTTCCCAGCGTTCTGCAATGCTCTAGTGCAGAAGCTTTCAAACTTTTCTGGGTCTCTATTATCTTTTCATTTGCCAAGCAGGCTGCGAGGCCGGACTCCGCTACATTAGGTGGCATTATTGATAAATCCTGAAAAGGTCTTCTTAGATCTTAGATAAGATGCATTCTTAGATCTTAGATAAAATGCATTCTTAGATCTTAGATAAGATGCATTCTTTGATCTTATACAACTAAAACACAGTGGAAATAGATTTTCAATTTTAAATTACTTGATCAAAACAAACATGCAACTGTTTCAGCTTGTTTCGGGTAATATAATTTAAAAAAAATATCCATGATAATTCTCATTGAGTGTATCCATGATTTTCATCAGTGTATGCAATTTCAATTTACAAGCATTTGTTCTGACTTTAGAAGTAACTTAACTTAAAAAATAACAAAATATAATATTGTCCTTTGACCCATCAGGTCACGCAGGAAAAAACTAATTACACCATTAACACACTGCCAACACAATTAACCTCTTAATGCCGACATTTATTTACAATAATTCAAAATAATGATTTGTGTTTTCCACTCTGACTGGTCCTACGAGAAACCAGTGCTTGTAAAAAGGTACAAATTACATGAATGTTAAAAATAACATATTAGTAAAATAAATTATTAGGAACCACTGCTCTAATGATTATAAAAACCATTTAGCACTTTTTAACGTCATATATGGTCAACGTAAGTTTTTTGTTCTTTGATCTCTCTCACATCATATGAGGTTTTCAAAATAACAGGACCTGGTATGAAAGGTGGTGCACTGTTGGACCATCGCTCATATCCAGTTTGGGGGAAAAACCTGTAAACCTTTTAGAATTCGGAGAGGTATCCAACCACTGATAGTGTGAGGGAAGAGGCTCAAGGCCAACAAACTCACGAAGCTCAGCTGTGAAGCAGCTTGGTGGCAGCTGTGTGAGAACTTCTGCAGGTTTCATATCACATCCTGTCACACAGTCTCTGGCCCACGGGGACCCATCTGCTGCGCTGCCCGGGACGCCGTTTCAATTAGTTGAATCGATTCCGTGCAGAGCCGGAGTAGAGCGGTGCTATTTTGTCCTTTCTAATTTCATTTCATTCCACCTCATGACCTTTTCCCCGTTCGCTCCTAACTCTCTGCCGTTCCTGCTCTCCCCACCGGTGGAGCGACCAGACTGTTGGATTTAACGAGGTCGATGCTTAGCAAACATGCCTACCCTCCGATGCTAACCACACTCTTCCCTCGCTCTGTTTTTGACTTTTTTGGGGAAAAGAAAAACGATTGTACTCAGTTGTGTAGCAGGAAGAGAGTGGACATTCTGATCCATCAACTCTTGTTGGGAATTGTGTGTCTTAAATAGAGAAGACTTAAATAGTTAAGACTTGATGGTTAGTCCAAATCACTTCTGAATTCTTCCTACTCAGGTTTCCGCTTACCTCCAAAACAAGCCTGGACATGCATTGGATTATAATGCATTTCTGCCTTGGGTTTTTAGTTCTTACTTTAGTGTTTCATTTATTTTCATGTCCGTGGGTCTGTATGCATGGTTTAACCATGGACGGAGGGTGTGGCAATGAACGAGTAACTAAGGACTCTTCAGGTTGTCCAGAAAGATCTACCATGAGATGGACATAAACGGTTACAAATGATAACAAATAAAACCTATTCATTTTGAAGCAAAGAACATAATTGAGAATGACTGAATTGGATTTATGATGTGAATGTATCTGACTGAAATGGTGGCACAGTGGTGAGGAGTGTTTATGCTGCGTCGCTCTAGGATTATTGCTTCAGTTCTTGTACTCGGTCACAGGGGTTGGCAAAATTTCTCAATTATATACACCAACCAGGCATAATATGACCACTGATAGATGAAGTGAATTACACACATCTCTTCATCACGTCACATGTTAGTAGGTGGAAAATATTAGGCAGCAAGTGAACATTTTATCCATAAAGTTTATTTTAGAAGCAAGAAAAATGACTTTGACAAGGGCCAAATTCTGATATCTAGACGACTGGGTCAGAGCATCTTCAAACCTGCAGCTCTAGTGGGGTGTTCCCGTTCTGCAGTGGTCAGTATTTATTAAAAGTGGTCCAAGGAATGAACAGTGGTAAACCGACAATGGTGTCATGGGTCAAATCACACTGATGAACGTAGATCATCTAGTGTAGCTCAAATTGCTGAAGTTAATGCTGGTTCTGATAGAAAGGTGTCAGAATACACGGTGCAGGGCTGAAGAAAAGTTGCAGGGCTGTTTCGGTAGCAAAAGGAGGAAAAATACAATATTAGGAGGAGCGGTCATAATGTCATGTCTGATCAGTGTATGAATTAATACAGCGACTAGTAAAAACTACTAATACCCAGTTCCATCGATAAGCAATGGTCTTTGTTAAAACTCCTGACACCTTAAATAAAAGGCGGTATCTACATATTTTTGGCTACATCATGTATAATGTATACTTTGTTGCATGTAATACTACAGTAGATTCATTATATTCTCATTAACTTTGTTGACTCTTTCTAGAGAGGGGGTGAATAAATGAAAGGTTGCTATGAAAAACCCTCTCAAAGGTCAATCCATCGTCTGAGCCTCCCTTCGGCTGGCATGACACAGATGATACGGTGGGGCGACAGCAGGCGTTCCAGACACTGCAGGAGAGTGAGGCGTTTATTCCCCCATCTCAGCTGAAAGCCATATCCTCACAAACAAACACAATAATCACCGCGGGCCGGCTCCTCCGTCATGACAGAAAAATGAAATTGCCGAATTTGATAAGCTCTTTGGGAGCCGTCACCGTTTGACACGTCCGACTGAGGAATTTGTCACAGGTTCGAAAAAAACTAATCCTATTCTGAAGAGAACACACCACAGTCGTGATGGGTGCCTATATTGGATCTAGCACGGGCCACGGAGATGTGAGGAAGAGCAGACGGATGATGATGGAAACAATATACTCGAGGTATAATTGAGGGATTAGATAAGAGCCAAAGAAAAAAGATGCACCGCCTAGCTTCCGTCAGATCTGAACGTCCTCGTGAATTAAAAGTCTCCGTTCGGGGTGCGTTTACTTATTTGACATAGTTTACACTGGCATGCGCTGACATGACGGCGAATGTTTTGACAAATATGAATAGAATGCTTCCACTGTTTTCTGAAATAAGACAAATCCCATTTATTCTGTCACTTTGGAGGTAAAATGTGTTTCACGATACAGAGCTGGATCGAGAAATTATTTATTTATGGGCAAGTAGCAAAAACATCATTCACTGTCAGCAACTTTATCCACACATACACACAACCCGAAAGTTTGCATGGTCAAAAATATGGGCAAAAGTTTTTTAGTGAGTAGAACTAAAGCAGCTTTTGTATATCGATCAAAATCTCAACTCGTGTTTCATTTCATCCGGAAGCTGTGAGATCAGGACTGTGCAGGTCAGTGGAGTTCACTACGGCCAAATGGTTTCCATTAGGGATGTAACGATCCAGTCTACCAAGTTTCCTTTCACTATTTCTCTTTAGAAAATCATTTATGATGATCCTTTATTTGTTTGAACATTAAACGCCTTTAATTTTGAGAATAGTAAAACTAAGCCTCTGATTTTTAAAGAATGATCGAATGTATCTTAAATGAATCGCCCCGACATGAATCGCTTCCTAACGATTCTTTGTGAATCGTTACATCACTAGTGTTCAGCAAATCTGATAGCCACTAACAAACATCTGGCATACTTTTGTGACTCGAGATCTACTATTTCAGTCGACGTGTCATCGTGATCTAACTTTCAGATTAGTCGACACCCACAATAAACATTAGTTGAAGCCCTACAGTGTAGTAAAGACACCTGGTAATCTAACCCTATGTACCAGTGGTAGTGGATTAGCATCATTTCCAGCAACTACGCTCGAGTATCACCACTCAACCTGCTCTCCAGAACCTAAACTGACTTTCAGAAGTCCAGAACACTTTTCCATTGAGAAGTGACCGAGGACTTCTGATTGGCTGTATCCAGTGTGCCCTTCTGTGTCTGCATCTGCTCTTTCTGTTCCATTAAATCCTTTCATTATGGCCAAACGTATCCGCGGCCAGGTGATATTTACGTTCGCTAATACACAAGCCAGCTGCTCCTGTGCCAGCGCTGGCTAAGAGCGGTCCTGCAGCTGGCACCGTCCCCACTCTTATCATAGTCTCATCACAGACTAATTTCCCACTCTGCCTCTTTCCCACTATTTTTCCCCCCCATTGTTCTAGTGTTGACAACATGTGGTGGAGATAGTGAGCAAATGAAGAGAATTCCCAGCGGTCGGGGTGGCTTGGTTGAGTACTCATGACCATCTTGTCTATTAATCTCATTCAGAATTGGACTGGCTATGAAGAGAACAGGTGTGGAACTGGAGATGAGGTATAGATGACATGGATTATTAAAGAGAGTCTGGAGGGTTTTAGATGAACTCACAGGTTGTAAGGGTCCATATGTCACGCTGGAGAAAGCGAGCATATTCCAGACACAGAGAACATTTGCTATGACCTTGTGATACAGCGCCGGCTCTAAACCGATTATTGAAAGCACATGGAGGAAACATCTTTATCAATTTATTATATTTGTGCAGCGCTTTAACTATGGTGTGACTCTTAAGTGATCCACAATCTGCTCTAAACCAAACCAAGGGTTCAACTGAGCAGGTTATTACATGCCACAAGTAGTTCCACAGTGTCTCATGCAGCCAATAGGCATCAGACGTCTTCATTGCATTTTTCAGTATGAGTAGCCTTGCTGGTCTACATGCACTGACCTACCTAACACTTCTGACAAAAACCAAAAACCACAAGTGAAAGCACAACACAGAGATATACATTTCCCTAACATAACACACACCTAGAGGAGTTTAGCATCTCTAATTAACCTCCAATTTCAGATATGTAATCTATGTAAAGTAATGTAATCCATTCATCCATCCATCCATCCATCCATCCATCTACTCTAATCTATCTATCTATCTAATCTACTCCCATCCGTCCATCCATCCATCCACATCTATGTATCTATCCATATCTATCTATCTACTCTTGTCCATCCATCCATCCATCCATCC
>JAYDZG010000009.1:6526857-6539848 GCA_034509265.1 Microcambeva bendego | reverse complement strand
AAAATACTACCAGGATTATTTATTTTAATGTTAGAAACATATAACGATAAGAACTTGAGAAGGAACAAATCACACACACTAAGACATCATGATTTGTTTTCTAATGAAAACCGCTATTGCGATTAGTTAGGAAACATCTCACCACTCATCAGTCCTCGCTTTAACCATCAATCCTTGCCTTCGACTATTGTTCATTCTTTATCCATATGTCCTTCCATCAATCTGCCATCCATACTTTAATTCATTCATGCGCTACTGTCCATCCAATCAGCCATCATTGTATCTTTCTATTCTACACCCCATCCATACATCCATTCCCCCATTCTTTATACATACTTCATTCAGTCAAATTGTCTATTCAACATTGTATCTTTCAATTCTATCCATTCATTCAATCCACCCATCAGTCCATCAATTCGTCTATTTAATATTCTTACTTTTAATTCTATTGCTCATCAATTCATCCACTCATTCTTTCTATATACTTCCATTCATCAATCCATATCATTCCATAAATTTGTCCTCCTTTAATTAATTTCCGGCACTATTGTCAATTCCACCCACCCATCCATCAATCCACCCATCCATCCATCCAGACATACAATCAGCCACCCACCCATCCATCCATTCATTCATTCACTCATCCACCCATCCATTCACTCACCCACCCATCCAGACAACAGTACATTCAGGCATACAAACACCCACCCACCCATCAATCCAGTACTGTATCGCATCGTAAGTAAAGTGTATCGTTACATCCCTAATTAAAACTATTTTTAATATCCCTCACCCTGGACTTAATACCAAATATACAGATTCTTTGTAGCTCTTAAAACACAGCACCGTGTCTTCACTTAGATCTGTATTTCAATTAGAAACCACCGGGAGAACCTGCACGATTCCCATCGAGAGGGTGTCGAGATTCTTCCTCAGAATAAAGCAGGGCTTAATAGTTTAATACTGCAGTGGCGACTGAGAACACGGCCTATCTTCACAAGCGCACTTCACACGAGCCGCATTAAGAGCTTCACGTCCTCACGTCCTCACACGATAGAACAGCCAACGAGCACAAATGAAGTGCGGGAAGTGAAGCACTTGTAACTCTGACTTGTTGCTTTTAACTTTTAAAGTTGACTACACATATATATATAAAAAATAAGCACTCGTGCACAATTCCCGTCTCTCTGTCGTCCTATCTGTCGGCGCTTTCATTCGGAGAAAAGCACAGGAAATTGTCTGGAAAATGAGAGCCTGTCAGTCCGGGCAGACACGCCGAGTGGACAGCCCCAGTTACGCGAATGCAAATACACAAATGGAGATCAAGGAAGCTGTCAAAACACTAGTGACATCTGACAATTGCTTGTCTCGGGCAGCTTTTTCATTCCGGCTCAGTTTATTAAAAATTAATAGATTTCACACAGATGCCATATGCTGTCAAGATTGATGCTTCTCTCCGTGGGATAAAGTGCTACTCTATATGTACACAGCGTTACAGTACAGTTGGCATTTTTTCCATCCTACATCTAACGTGAAAAAAAACAACACGACAGGACTGGATTACATTTCATTTCCGAATATTTTTTCACAATGAGTAGGTGTAATATTGGTAGGTTTGGGGTATCATGGAGGATTTAGTTCCCTACTGTTTGAAACAGAAATCAGCAGCAAACACTTTTAGCTCAGTTGAACTGAAAACTCTTCATACTCAGTATTTTTAGTTAGAGATGTTAACGTCATACGTTTATATTAAACACGGTTGTGTACGATTTTGTGTCTCCGATTCTCCTCACTTGCATGTTTTTGGACGGTTGGAGGAAACTGGGGCGTCGGGAGTACGAGGAGAACATGCAAACTCCACACAGGAAGCCCGGACCGTCCCATCTGAACACCTAACTAGTAGGGATGTAACGCAAAGACAGCAAATAATTAGGTAATTATTAATGGAATAGTTTTATTTTCTTCTATCATGATCCACATTACTGATTAGTCGTAGTCCTTCCTGACACGGTCCTCATTTATCCAGACTTGGGACCGAGAGCGGCAGTTTATATAGATTTACACTTTACGAAATACTTTTGCCACTTTTATTTATGGGACCAATTTTTCTTCTATTTATATCCTGTTTCCTTTTAGTAGATATAGTTAAATCTTCCCTATTATGGATATGCAAGCTGGATTCAGCTGATGCTTACTAAGAAATAATGTAATTAAATCATATAACGTATCTACATTTAGCCAGCACATGTCTACAAACCTAAACTAATCATTTCAGACATACAATTCTTTTTTTTTTCTTTGACAAGCATGTGTGTTCAGATCCATCAGCCACAGAAAAGAAATAAATGAAATCCCAAAAGTGCCCTGACGTCCGTGTCACATATGACGAGGACGTCAACACAAACTTCACCTGTCGTTCAAACTCAGCTGTCCTTTATAAAGTAACTTAAAGATGCTCAGTGAGACAGACAGACAGACAGACAGACAGACAGATCTCACGCTCCACTCCTACGAGGCAATTTATTTCCATTCCAGGCGACTCTGAATGATAGCTGGAGAAAATAAGAGACGGGAAAAGTGAGAGCAGGAGAACAGGAGACGTGGTATTTCACCCTTCTTCTAGTTTTTATCTCCGGGACTCTGTTATAGGTCTGGATTTGCATGATGAGCGGAGAAGAGATCTCATCGGGCAAATGCTCCACACAATCCGAAACTCCCATGAGCCACTTTGGGTCTGTTTTAACCTAAAAGCTTAATACATGACGAGTCATGGGATACTGAAATGCCCCGGACCGCCCGAGATGTTTTATCTGTAGCAGTAAAAAGGTCAAAAAAGTTTATAGGTCATTTTTATTGAAAAGACTTTTTAATAGTATGTTATTTTGTGAATAAGTGCCACTCAGGGTCTCTGACCCTGTCGTCTAGCCATCACAATCGGTCTCTTCAAACTCAAAAACTTACATTCGCCCACTTTTTTTTGCTTCTAACATCGCCTTAGGGGATCAAATGTTCACTCGCTGCCTTATATATCGGTGTAAATAAGCTACCTGGCAGATGAGCTATGTTTAATCCTCTTATTGACCAGCAGAGCATAGTTTGCTGTCTGCTTTATTACTTTTTCTCCCCACGACGCTTTCTCTGTACCATCTATGGTGCCAGTTATTCTACAAAATAGAAATAAAACACCATCATCTATCCGAATGTTCTCTAAGAGGAAAGTCTGAATGCTGTCTTACTGCCTACATAGGGAAGGATTGTAATATGAGGTAGACTTATAACTGACTAAAAATCATTTGAATGCTTACTAGGCTAACATAAGGTCTGACAAGGCCAAACTTAAACTTGTTTAATGTGTTTAAATGTGTATAAATGTAACAAGTTTGAAAATAACTCCAGGGGGTTTGTAAATGTGTTTGTACATTAAGTTAAAATAAATTGCTCTTAACCTAAAATGTTCACATGTTAAACCGTTCATAAGTCAAGGGTTCACTGCTGACATTGCTCCTTCACCTACCTGCTCAACCATACGTGGCTGTAATGTGGCATCGGGTGCTGTTGTATCTGAGTCATTCTGCCCAGTATCAGACCCAAAACAATACTAATATTGGTATCCCTTTTAAAAAATAAAATAAAATAGGGGCAGGCAACTTTGGAGGCAGCCGTGGCCTGGTGGTTAGGGAACTGGGCTTGTGATCAGCCGGTTCAATTCCCAGAGCTGACAGGTCATGACTGAAGTGCCCTCGAGCAAGGCACCTAACCTCTAACTGCTCCCTGGGTACCGTGGCTAGGGCTGCCCACTGCCCCTAGTGTTCAGTAGTGTGTTTCACTGCACGAATTGGGTTAAAATGTGGAGGATGAGTTTCAATACAAAGCGATGAAGAGATTATTCTAAATCTAAATAAAGAAATAATTAAATAATGTCGGCAGCCAATCATTTTGTTACTGCTAAAAGTGGCGCAGCACTTTTATAGTTTGAGGCGAGCAGTTATTTTACATATATTTATTTAACTTCTGTCCTTCAATAAATCAAACACTAATTTAAAAGCAGTTTCACCTCACATATAAATGATTTGGAGTAATTGGCTGTGACAATCACACGACAAAGCCCGGCACACAATAAAAGCCTCCGTGAGAGAGGGGAAAAAGGGACGAGCTGCCACCCTCTTCTTCCCACCCAAATCGTGCCGTGCCCCCAAAAGACATTTCCATCTCTGATGTGAGACTTGCTTCATAGATTGTGTAGATAATGGCCGTCTCCAATCCGAGATAATGGAGACTCATCTTTTCTTACGGTGACACGGGGAGGACAAGGTCAGCTGGAGAGAAAGGCAGAATTGGCGAAGGACAGACGCATTTGAAAGTTGGAAACGGGGGAGAGATGCGCTGGGGACTGAAATGTCAGACAGAGGACAAGAAAATGTTCGGCTGATTTACTATCTAGATTCACTCGGCTGCCTCGCTGCTAAAAGCGCAATCCATTCAGCTTTCTGGGTTTTACAGCTGATTAATGATCTCTACAGCTGATCTATGCTGCTGCTTACCAATCCCAGCTGAGAACATCTTAGAGGTGTACCGTTTGAACAAAAGTTCTCCGTTCCGTTAAACTTTCTTTCTATTTATAAGCCGGTACCTTAAGACTTAAGATGAGCTAATACGTTTGAGGTCCGTTATGTTTGCCTACCATGGCTCAGATCCAGGTTCGAGTGTCGGTAGAACACGTTGGCTTCAGAGACGTGAAAAGGGTTTGAGTCCAGTGAAACCCGAACCATCGTGATTTCAAAACTCAAGTATAACATTGTAATATTTCCAATGTTGTGTCGGTCCCCCTTTTGCTGCTAAAAGCACCCTGTGACTGTTCAGGACTGTGTATCCTGACACCTGTCAGAACCAGCATTAACGTCTTCAGCAATTCGAGTTACAGTAGCTCGTCTGTTGGATCGGGCCACACGGGCATCAATGCCTAGTGGTTAAGGTACAGGACTAGTAATCCAAAGGACACTAGTTCAAATCTCACCACTGCTAGGTTGCTGCTGTTGGGCCCTTAACCCTCATTGCTCAGCCTGTATACTGTACATGTACTGTAAGTCGCTTTGGATAAAGACTTCTGCTCAATGCCGAAAATGTAAATCAAAGGTCGCTGGTTTCCCCCTGGTCCTTCCTCGGTCCACTTTTGATAGATACTGAAATCTGCACACAGGGAAGAGCTGCAGATCTGGAGATGCGCTGACCCAGTCGTCTAGCCATCATCATTTGGTCCTTATTATGCTGGCCCATCAACTTTGAGGAAATGTTCACTTGCTGCCTGATATATCCCTCTACTAACAGGTGCCGTGATGAGATAATCAGTGCTCATAATGTTATGTCTGGTCTGTGCATGTATGTATAACAACAATAGTAGAACACTTAACAGCTTGAGTACATTAAATGTTTTATAAATGTCATTAGGATTGTAATCTAGGATTATTACTTTTTAGTCAGGATGGGCATTCGGCAACTATGGCAAATCAGTAATGCGGATACCGATCTGCTGTCACGCCCACTAAAGGGAGCAGCCAAATAAAGAAAATAATCTTCGCCGGATTTAGAAGCCCCCGTAACCAAACAGGGGACAGTCTTCACCCATCATTTTTACTTTTTGCTTCTAAAAGGGTCTCTCGTGCTACTAAATAGGAACGATAGAAAAAGAAAGCCTGCTGCTTCTAAACCGTTATGGGCAAATCCGCTTATAAAGCAATAACGTGACTAATACCCCCGCCCCCCTGTCCACACTGGGTAGAGCGTCCACGGCTCTTTTGATTGAGTTCTGTGTCAGAGAAACAGGATCAGAGCAGACTTCTAAAGAGGAAGAAGCGGCAGACTTTGTCAAAATCGCTTTTGATAAGCATCAGTTTCGGCAGAATAAAATAAAGCAGAGAGCAAAGACGTTCTAAAGGACATCAGGAATCTTTATTATACCCTCATTGTGGGATTTTTTTTATCTGTTGTTGGCCTGGACGGTACGGTGGCTTGGTGGGCGGTGCTGCAGCTTTAAGGAGAGAGAGTCATGGGTTCGATTCTAAGGTGGAAAAGTCCTAGCAGTGTGGAGTTTGCACGTTCTTCCTGTCTGTGTGCGTTCCCTCCAAACATCCAAAGACATGCAGTCAATTGGAGTTCATTTGAGATGAAGTCCCAAAGGGTACGAGCACACTGCATGGGTTTTGGTCTGATTTTGGCTCGAGTTACCGGCTCGGGAACATCTTGTCGATCAAAGATCAACTTTGATGATTCAGTGTGATGGCCCCAAAGCTGTGGAATGTCATACCTCAAGCTCTTTGCTTCTGTTCTTCATTCTCTTCTTTCAAGACTCAAATTAAAACCTACATCTTCTTAATACTTCCTCTCTCCCCCTGTTGTAATATTAATATTGACATGCATGCAAAGCGTCCTTGGGTATTAGTAAGGCGCTTTAAAAATACGACTTATTAATATTAACTACCCTGACGACCCAACAAGCTGAAAATCTCGAAGGTGTTGAACGACCAATGAGAACGCAAGATACAGGGTGAGGGGAAATGCAGGGGACAAAATGGAAATATAAAATATTACAATACATACACAGAACCGTTCTGCAGGATTTTCCACTTCCTCGTTCTCTAAAAAAAAATCTAACCAAGGTTCCAGTGCAACGAAAAAATTAGAACTTAACTTCTAACTTAACTTCTAACTTAACTTCTAACTCACTACAGAACAATCCACACAGGTCACGTAGCCCAGTCCACTCAAATCAATGTGTTGTATATTTATGTATTTATATGTAACGTTGAGGTGTGTTTTGGGTCGTGGGATCATTGAACCCGTCGTCACTTCTTTTATACACAAGCTACTCAGAGTCTAAATGAAAATATCAACCAGGTATATATAATGTACGACAGAGAAACACTAAACTTCTCTCTATTACTGGTTATAAGGGCCGTGTACTGTCCAAATGAATCACTCATTGTTCCAGAACAACGGGCCGTGTTGGCTGTATTTTAGCTGTACTGTCTGGGTCACTTCTACCACGTCATATTACACAGTTCGTGGCTTTGAAAATAACAATGAATAATATTTGCAAACCAGCTCAGTTTCATCAGATGAACTTTAAACTACCGTTTCTCAAGTGGAAGCATGTCCACTTTGACATCACGGATCACACTTAAAAACCCATGTTGTTAAAAGGCTAGTTCTTTATTTCGGTGTAAACAAATAGTGGGTGGAAAAGAGGTTTATTTGTTTATTAGGATGTTAACATCCTGTTTAACACATCAGTGACACACATGACAGGAGCAATAGTTACTCGACAACAATACTAGGTGGCAGTGAGCACATGTGCCCAAGGCTCGACACCCGTGGTGCAGTTAGGGGTTGGGTGCCTTGCTCAAGGACACTTCAGTCGTGTCCGGTCGGCTTTAATAATCAAACCGGCAAGCTTCATGTCACAAGCCCGGTTCTCTAAACGCCAGGCCACGGCTGCCCCAAAGTTACACAGGGTTTATCAGAAGGACATTTCACACAGTCATGGACTAGGTTGTCTCACCAATGAACCTGACTGCATGTTTTTGGACTGGAGGAGGAAACTGGAGCAACTGTCATGAGCACTGAACATGCTTCACAAACTCCACACAGAACGGACCCAGATGGCCCCAGCTGGAAATCGAACCCAGGACCTTCTTGCTGTGAGGCGAAAGTCACTACCTCCCTCCCCTGAAGAGGGTGAATGGTTTGGTTACGTTCATGCCACTACAGGTCACTGTATGAGGTTTTGATTTGATTTAACATGCACCGACTCCCACTGTTAGTGGAGTTTAATCCAGAGCAAAAATATACACTTGATGACTCATGAGGGTCTGAAGTGAGAATCAGATGCAGGATCTGAACCGGAGTTGATGCCAGGATGCCAGATTATGATGTCTTATACGGCATCATTTCACGAACTTGTGTTTGTGCCAGCACACGCTGCCTCACTGCCAAGTCTCGCCCGAGAGCCGCTAGTTCTCCCGGGAACAGACGTGTTATCTTTTTCACATGAACTTGTTTACCAGATTCATTCCTGAACCAAGTTGTATTTTTGCTTAAGATGATTTTTGAATCTTAGGGAAAATGTTTTTGCACTTTTATATTTTGGTTGGAGACGGTGAGGGTGGGAGGAGTAGACATCGGTCGTGTCAGAGGGTTTATAGTCAAAGTGCTCAAGAAGGGAAAGACGGTTTACATGTGGCGCATCAGTGACTACATGCTCAACAGTTTTTTGCTGATGCCATTAAAATGATCCGACACTGGGAGTAATGTAGAAAAGTACTAATAGTACCAATAATAACGATACGGCGGCACGGTTAGTGGGAAGCTCAGTCACCTCACAGTGAGAAGGTCCTGGTTCGATCGGGGTCCTTTCTGTGTAGAGTTCGCATGTTCTTCCTGTGTCCGCATGGGTTTCCTCTGGGTACTCTGGTTTCCTCCCACCAATCATTTTGTAGGTACCTGCGATGGACCGGAGCCCCGTCCAGGGTGTTACCGTGTGCCTTGCGCCCATTGAAGAGCTGGGACCTGCTCCAGCACCCCTAACCGACCCTAATTAGGATCAGTGGTTTAAAAAGATGAGGCAAACGATAATTTTCACAATAAATACGCATAAACTGAGGACTGATATTCATTCATGGCAATCAAGACAACCAAATTCTGAACAAACTAACACCACACACATATCCACACGGATGAATTCTCTACCCTCCTCAACGAAAAACGCACCTCTGGGTCGTTTCCTTTCTCAAATGGAATGATGAAATTAAAAATATTAGTAAAATTAAAGGGTGCTCAGGTGGTGCAGTGAGAAGACGTGTAAGTACTCCCATTGAGCTAACCAAATATATAGTAATATATATATATATAGTGATTTAACCGTGAACATCCCGGGTACATGGGTTACCCCTTCGGCTCTGCATTATTGATTTGGCTGTTTTTATGTTCGATGGCCTTCCCGACAGCCCTCCCAATTTATCCAGGCTTGGAGCCTGCACTACAATCCACTTGTTAATGCATCATCTAAGGCAAGATCTCCGATTAACCTGCCGACATGTTTTTTTAAATGTACTGTTATTATTATTTTGTAGAAAAGATTAGCATTGTATAATAGAATATTAGATACTACTCTAGTATACAATAAATAAAAATACTTATCAAGAAAATTAAAATGATCAAAAAAGTAGGATGAGGTAAAGCTTTCCTATTGGTCCATCCATTAGCTGTCAAAAAAACCAAAATCAAAAATCTGTACCTGTAAAGAGTTTCACACAAGCCCCAGATGAACATGCAGATTTTTTTCCAGAGCACATTTGGAACCACACGTTCACAACCTTTGATTTACAAAAGCTAATCTTTTTTACACACTTCCAAATATTATTACACATTATTTTTCCATATTTCTGAAGGCATCTTATGTTTGTGCAGCTGCTCAAACTCAGTTACAAATTTCAGTACATCTGTGACTATTGTTTTGAACTGAATATTTTGACCCTTTATGGACTCCATACAGTTCCCTCAGACGGTCCAAAGATTCCCAAGCGAGGTGAATTGGAGATACAAAATTATCCAATTGAGCAATTCTCCACCTCCTTTCCAATAAGACTGGATATCTTTGTTCAGGCTGCTCTGCTATGGTTTACACAAACACTCCCCGGTCCCCTGAGTGCTCCACTAGGTTTCACAGTCCTGTGTATTTCATTCTCCCATCTTCACACACTTTCTCCTCTGCTTCTATCTCCCCGGTGCAGAGAAAAGGCCAGTCGTAATTGATCACCCCCCCATACTCCAGATCCATCCGTCCTCTTTATACCCCACCTTTAATTCATCTGGTTGAAAAAAAAAAAAGCTGCCTGGCGAGTGCCCAGGCCGAGGCTAATTACAGTGGACATCTGACAGCTTTTTGGTCTGAGTGGGATGAGAGTGGCAGGGCAGGACATCTGATTCACCGACACACACACAATAGTAAATCAGAAATGCCGTGCTCGGACCCCATGCCTGACAAAACACCAAAACAACTTTGTTGTAAGGAAGAATCCTAGTTTACAAACACAGGGAATTTGACCCCTTATCAGTGTAATAGACTGTAGATTAAGTAAAGACATGCAACCAGGTTGATTAGAGACACTGAATTGTCGCGTAGGTACCTGCCATGGACTGCCGCCCAGTCCAGAGTGTTACCGTGCACCCGTTGAAGAGCTGAGATAGGCTCCAGTACCCCTACCTGACCCTGATTAGGATCAGTGGTTAAAGAACGTGAACTGAACTTTTCTGATCCAATTTAGGGCATCAAATTGCCCTGTTGCATCACACTTCGTCTCCACCAATGACGACCGCACTCTGACCGAAGCTTTCCCCACCGTCCCTCCGACATGTGAACAGCAGCCATATGCATTCTCCATGCAGGGTGTCCGGACAGACAAACCCTAATCGATGGTCTCCTCGTCTCTATACAGCAGTAAAATCACCCAGCAGGTCAGAATCGCATTGTTCATGGGAGGGATCCACGTGGCTGCGCAGCCCAGCCGGAAGGCCGAGCTGAGACTCGATAGGATGTTTTCAAGATCCCAGCTCTGCACTACCCAAGTGGTGAAAAAGAAATCCCATAATTCCCATCGCTCCAATTTGTTAAACCATTGTTGGTAGTTCTGTTTAAGATGCTTAAAGTTTATTAGGTTTTTTTGGAGAGTGAAATTTGTATTCTGTAAAGTTCGCATTACACAGTGACTCGCATTAACCCATAAACACTTGGATGTACCGCCACTAGGTGTAAACAGAATAAATTGCTGCTGGCTGTCAGGTGTCAATAGCATCTCGGATCTTCCGTTAAAAAGCTAAAACTGATAATTCAGTCATTTATACCCCAGCTAATGAAGAAAGAGATTAACATTCTATGTAAAGTCTGAATTCACAGGCTGATCGGTTACACCAACTGTTTCTCAAGGCCTGACTGAATCCCTTCACAAATAACTGCTCGATAGCAAATGGAACGAATCTTTACCACAGATGACCGCAAAGAGCTCCGATTCCATTCCAACAAGTTTCTCTCATTCCTGTGTAGAGCTTTTGTGCTTTTCAAATGTTCTTACATCGTAACTTTGTCCCCTAGACACACTAGATACATCCAATATGGCCATTTTTAACATCGTGTAAAGCACAATATATTGAAATTTGCAATGTACTGTTCAGCCCTACTTGACAAAAAAAAGGTTATTTACCTCCCCGTCCTTCACTATCTGCTGGCTTCACCTGGATGGGCCGGTTCATCTAAAAAAGAAGAGAGAGAGAGAGGTGTTACCCTCAGGTCCCCGGTGCACTGAAAGGGGATTTAAGAGCATTCTGGGTCTATTCTGAGAAGAATTGTGAAGCCGAATTCGAACTTCGTATCGGTGGTGACACTGATGAATCAAGATACATCTGGGTAAATCAATTCAGTTCAAGAAAGAGAAAAGGAAAGGAAAAAGGTGAGAATAGATGTGTGTATATTATATATTACACAGTGTTGAATAACAATTTGTATTATTTGTATTGATACCAATAAAAAAGATCTAGCGATATAGAAATAATTGATATCCACCGAGCATCAAGTTCTTCAGCAATTAGATCTAAAGTAGGTGTGGGCAGTGATGGCTTAGTGGTTAAGGTACTGGGCTGGAAACCTGAAAGTCGCTGGTTGGGGCCTCATCATCTCCAAGTTTCCACTGTTGGGCCCCTGAGTATGACCCCTAACCTTCAAATGTAATTTGTCTGCTAAATGCTGAAAATGTAAAATGTAACGTAAGCTCATCTGTTGGACGACACTGATCAGCCTTCGCTCCCTCCGTGCATCAGTCAGCCTTGGCCGCCCATAACCCCGGCACTGGTTTACCACTGTTCCTTCCTCGGATCACTTTAGATAGTAACTGAAACTCACTCAAACCCTTACGCTGGCACATCTTGAGGATAATATTCCCCATGCACTGACAGGTGTTTAGGATTACTGAGACCATCAGTGTAGCTGCATTTAAAATGAATAAATATTTGTGTGAACATGATGTTTCAGTTCTCTAAGAATATCCCCGATTATCATACGTTGTTAGATAATCAGCACCGAGTCAGATCTCAGATTAGACTTTATCAAATGATTAAATAAGCCGCTCTTGGTCGTGGACCCGAGTGGTAAAGGTTCTATTCGAGGGTTCGATCTTACTGAACGACTTCTAAAGTTGTGAGTGTGTACAGTAATTCATTACAAGCAGGACAGCTCGAAGTACACAAGGTGTGTTCACCGATTGGTCAGTCTCGAACACACTAAACCGTTCTAATTGGCTGCCACCGTCCCAGATTCTAGCCTATCAGAACCGTTCGAGTCGCCGCGGCAACAAGAGTCATTAGGCAGCATGGGGTACAATAGGAGTTGCTAGGCAACCATACAGAATGGGCTGGCCGCCCGCTGGTCTGGCGAATTGACACACGGAGCTTTTGCTGCTCATCCTTTGCTACATGTTCATTGCATGTCCAATGAAGTGAATGCTACAAGTACGTTAAAGCCCCTAATCACAGCCCCTCCTTCTCTTGTTCTCTTTCTGAAAGTGTGAGAGAAAGTTAGCCAGTAACACTTATGGTATCGGCATAACATGAACCTCGTTATATTCATCAGGTGGCCTGCTACAGACAGAGTGGGTCTGTTTGTGTTTTATTTAGTCTAACCAGAGAGAGTTCTGTTCTATTATTATCGCTTTATAAATCGAACGCTCTATCTAGGTAGCGATTACATCAGCATCGTGCCGTTTAAATCAACGGGACCAGCAAAATAATCATATTTTTTATATAATAAATGATTACATTAAAGAATATAATATATTATTAAGGCTGCATCTATCGATTATTGATGTAATCGAGTTTTCGATCCATGATTCCAGTGATCGGATAAGAAAGACTTTTGCTTTAATAAAGAGCAAATTGTTCAATAAACTGC
>JAYDZG010000009.1:6515596-6526195 GCA_034509265.1 Microcambeva bendego | reverse complement strand
AAATGAAACTTAACTAACCTCTAAACCTGAGCCGCTTGCTCGAATTCATATATCTAATTTACATAAAAATTTAGCTGAATGCAATAACTTTTTTATGAAAATTTTGTTAAAGTCTGTCGAGCAGTTCATTATTGTAGGACCACAAAAGTCTGGTTTTCTAGACTCCAGAGACCACAGTGACCTTGAGGACTTGGGTTAATCTATGGGAAAGCTACATGATGTAAGAAGGCGAGAGAATGAGGTGAAGAGGCTGATCACAATGGTTTAACAATGCTGAACATAAACTGTGATGGGACACAAACTGCCCTGCAGGGGAGCAAACACAAAACTCTTCATCTCTCTTCATTTGGTCTTTCCTTCAGTCCCTGGTCCAGATCTGTAGAACCCTGTTCTGATCGGGATTATCGATTTGGCTTGGTTTTGACACCGGATGCCCTTCCTGACACAACTCTCCCTATTTATCAGGGCTTAGGACATGTACTACAATGTACAGCCTGATGTTAAATACTTAACTCGAGGACAAAGGAATTAAATTAAGATCTAAATAACCAGAAATTATTCTTAGTCTAAATGAACACAAATTCACGTGTAGCTGAACAGGATTAACTAAAAACTCACCTAATTGAATACATATTATGATAAATGCTATATCATTTTTTTGGCACAATCTAGTTTGTTTGAAAACTAAATTGTACTTTTATGCAAAAGAAAAAAAAAGCATTTCTGTTGATGTACATTCATTCATTTTATTGTTTTCTTCCTGTTTCTTCATGTATTGAAATTGGTATAAAGAATCATTAAATTTTACTGGTATAGGGACCGACTTATTCCTGGTAAGGTGCCATCCTGGCACAGTGATGAACTGCAGTAGCTCACTCGAGTTTGCCATTCAGTCCCAACCGTGCTGTCAGTCCTTCAGTTTGTGTGTGTGTGGTATGTATGCATTTGTGTAAGTGTGTGTGTGTGTGTGTGTGTGAACATAGAACCACATAAACACACAGATATAACTAAGTGTGAATATAATGGTGTGTGAGTGTGTGTGTGTGGTATGTATGTATTTGTGGTATGTATGTATTTGTGTAGGTGCATATGTGTGTGTGTGTGTGTGTGTGTTTGTGAACACAGAACCACATAAACACACAGATATAACTAAGTGTGAATATAATGGTGTGTGTGTGTGGTATGTATGTATTTGTGTAAGTGCATACATGTGTGTGTGTGTGTGTGTGTGTGTGTGTGTGTGTGTGTGTGTGTGTGTGTGTGTGTGTGTGTGAACACAGAACCACACAGATATAACTAAGTGTGAATATAATGGTGTGTGTGTTTGTAAGTGTGAACATAGCTGTGAATGTGTGCATTTGTGTAAGTGTGTGTTCCGGAGTGTGTGTGTGTGTGTGTGTGTGTGTGTGAACATAGTCGTGTCTGTGAACGTGAGTGTGAAAATAGTTGTGTGCATGTTTTCTGTTCCTGTAGGGGATTTAAGATAGAGCAGAACGGAGCAGACAGGTGGGGTCAGATGAAACATCTGGATGTGGTTCCACTCTGCAGTATGAGGACGATGATGCTGGAGCTCTTTCTCTGGATGGATGGTGTATAGATCAAAGTGAGGGAGTGGCTGCACTACCTTTATGGGCTTTTCTTCATACAGACACTGACACCCAGACACAAGACTAACAAATTAGTCACTGTGACAGCAGCTTTATGAGGCTCCAGAGAGGAAAGAAAGGGAAAAAAGAGCTGAAGCAAATAAAGAGCAGAAAACCTTCACACAATCTTCACTGAATCTTTCTCAAAGCTATTTTTCTTCCCTAATTATTGTAGGTTTGTTGTGTATTGTAATTTGATCCTGCCATTTCTCTTCTCAAATAACTAAACAGTGTTAATAAATGTCTCAGAGCACGATGGTTAAAACAAGCTATCGAAATAAAGAAATCAATCCAGAACCTACAGCACACTTCTGCTAAACTGCTGCTCATGTTTGCACTTTAAGGATTTTCTGTTTCACTAACGTTCCAGATGTTCACGTGACTCATCTGGCTTTACGATGCGTCCGCTAAGCTTTCTACACTTCTACAGGTAATGTGGATGTCAATCAAACACGATGGACCAATTACAAATCCAACCCTCACAGTTTGATCACATTTTTAGATAGTTAAAGACCAAAGAACTTATTATAAATAAAATAAAATAAATCAACATTAAAATGAAATTCTGTCCTGAATTGTGCCGTGTGATTATTATTATATTTTATTATATAATCATAAATAAATTAACATTAAAATGATGTTCTGTTCTGAATTGTGCCGTGTGGTTATTATTATTATTATTAATATTATTATTATTATTATTATTATTATATTTAATTCTATAATCATAAAAAAATCAACATTAAAATGAAGTTCTGTTCTGAATTGTAGATGTGTGATTATTATTATTATATTTAATTATATAATCATAGAACAGACATTACTACACTAATATCTGTTCTATCATTTAAATTATTTCCTTGCATTTATAACAAAAAAACAAAATCCAGCCAATCTGAGCTAACTCAAGAACCCCACAGCATGATGACCCAGCAGTGAAGAGGCCCCAGAAGCCGTTCTTTTAATATATTTTTTTTTAAGTCTCTCTCACCTACAACAAATTACCACTTGATGAGGTGCAGACATTGCTGATTAAAGGAACCGGACTACAAGTCATCTGATTTACTAAAGCTTCCTGATGGACACGATGGTGGTCAAGGCACCAGTCTGTATGACAAGTGGTCCCATAGACCACAGAATCAGATTTAATGGATGTTTGTGTGTGTGTGTGTGTGTGTGTGTGTGTGTGTTCGTTCTTTAGTTTTTAACAACGTTTACCTTTATTTTTCCCACTAACAATTGAGGGAAGTGCTTGTGTTTTGCATTCATTTGACTCTACACTTGCTCTTGGTGTAAAATAATCCCATCAGTCTGTGAGATAAATAAAACACTCAGCACACTGACACAGTGCCACAATTACGCCGAAGATGAATGGCTGAATTAGCTACTGAAATTGGAGCAGATCTCGGTTCAGTGGCACAAAACTCATCATAATCAACGAGCCCCGTGTTCGGCTGGTTCCATTAATGCTGAGCTCTGCGTGCTATCTGACGGCGGTTATTACAACGTCTTATAGCGTGCATGCCTGTGCACCTTGTCGATGAAGTGAATGCACCCCTGGTACCAGGCAAACTCGGCGGTCACCTGTTCGAGATATTCTGGATTCTTTAAAAAGCACGTGATGAATGAATGAATGAATCTCAAAGACCATCAACGACGAATAAAGTGATAAACATCAAGCGAGGAAGTTCATCAGTGAAAGAGCTCATGAATAATAATAATTAGGGATGCACCCATTCACTTCAAATCAGAAGTTGGGCTTCATTCACATTTGTTTTGCATAGTTTTTAGCTCCCTCAGAAATAAAGAGCATTCGTTACTGAGATCAATAAAAAAGAATCATAAACAGTATTTTAATTTATCGATTTAAATAGATAAATAAAATGAAACTTCAACATCTGTTCAAGTTCATTTTGTTTAAAAATGGTATCATGAACCCAGTATCGTATCACATCGTAGGTAGAGTGTATCGTTACACCCTTAGTCATAATAAAGAGGTCTGGGGGGGTGTTTGAATACCCAGTGAGCTGTCTTACTCTCTTACTGCTATATAAGACAGATGCCTCAGTAGTGAGGATTCTACTAAGTCATCGATTTATAAGGTAGATAATTTGAATACACTGATAACATGAGTTTTCACTTATTGAGCAAACTAAGTAGGTATCGTGCCATTCAAGTCAATGGAATGAGGTGCACGATGAGATGCACGTCAGCTGCCATCGCGCTCTGTGTATTAAAAAGAAATGGAAATGTATTTATTTTTTACATTTGTTGTCCAACATCGTCCACCATTATTTTCCATTAAAAATTCTCAGTTATTCAGTCAAAAGAACGATAAAATCTAAAGTATCTTACTAGTGAGCATTAAAAGAATCGAAGATTTCAGGTTTTCCGACACACCCTCAGTGATCCTGTGTCTTTCATGTAGAATATTAAAGCCAACATCTTTTTAAAAGTGTTTTAACTCCCTAAGGAAATCTGATTCTTACGATTTCTCAGCGCCTGAGATACAACACAAGTTTAAAAGTGAAACTGTGATGAACATGTGGATGCTTTCAGAGCATCGGCGTCAGGATCTGACGATCACAGCACACAGAGTTTTCATCTGATACCCGCATGGCTTAAGCCGAGAGCTGAGCAAAGAAGCAGTTTGTGTTGAGGCTGGCGGTGAGCAGAGCTCGTTTCTCACGTGGATGAGCCTCAACACTCATGTACTTGATGCAAAGGGTAGGAGGTAGGGATGTAAAGATTCACTACCCATGGTGCGATAGGATTCACGACGCTGGGGTCACTTTCCTGATGTTAGAAACAAAATGAAATTGAAGAAAAGTTATTTTATTTTTGTTTTATTAGTATACCAGGAATATGGCGGCCGCCCCGCCCGACCCTCTGCTGAAGATCGATTCACTCTACATGTCGATCTGAGTCGAGAATTTCTGAATCGGTTACTAACAGCCCTTTGATTCATCGTTACTTCCCAGCTCATATATCCAGTATATTAAACCATGTTAGCTGTTTTTAACAATAAGCATTGACACACATTCCTGAAGCTCTGATCTACTTCAGAAACTGGACTGAAGAACTCTGATAAATCCATAGAGCTTCTGCTAGTTATAACTTTTAGTTTTATGTCATTTTTTGTTTGCTGGAACTGTATAAATCATGTTTATTTAAAATATTCTCCGGTCCATGCAAGAAGGACGGGCCCCTGCTGAGTCTGGTTCCTTCAGGGTTTCTTCCAGTATTTTTAGGAAGTTTTCCATGCCGATCGCCCTCGGCTCGCTCAACAGGGGGTCCTAAACTCTGTAACGCTGCTTTGTGAAAAAACGCTAAATAAATTGACTTGACTTGTTTAAAAGTGAAACAGTACAGCTAAACATAGGTAGGTAGGTATGTAGGTAGTCACCAGGATCATGGTAGCCTAGTTGGGCTATCAACCAGAGATTGGTGGTTCAAATCCTGGCTCTGCTAGGCAGCCACTGTTGGGTCCTTGAGCAAAACCCTTATAACCCTCACTGCTCCAGGGGCACCGTACAATGGCCGACCCTGTGCTCTGACCCCAGCTTCCAAAACAAGCCGGGATATGCGAAGAAAGAATCTCATTGTACTGTACATCTGTATATGTGTTATTGACAAATAAAGTCATTCTATCCCATCCCATCTACAGTCTTGGAAAATAAGACCACTTCAAAATTATCAGTTTTTTTTTTATTTACAATTTCTTTTTATGAGTAGTTTTGCTCTATTCTATTCCTTATTCTAGTTTATATATATATATATATATATATATTCCACACATGCATTTTCATCTGTTGCTCACATAGCTGTGAGCAAACAGGAAGTTTGTGCTGAGTGCAAAACGTGAAATGTGTCCAGACACATTTATCCACTTGCAGCACAGGATAAAAAGTGTAAAATGGTAAACGAATGTGTCAGTCGTATAAACACTGACAGATGATGCACTTAATTCCGACCATGCTTGGGTGCTAAAGACAACAAACTTAACATTTGTAAGTAGGTTTGTAATATATGTACCTGAGTATGTAGCTGTTTGGGTTTAATTCAGCACACTGTTGCCATGTTGCTGAGTGGGTAGCACTGTCGCATCACGGTGAGAAGGTCCTGGGTTTGATGCCCGGGTGGGGCGATCTAGGTCCTACTTTGCATGTTCTCCCCGTGGGTTTCGTCCAGATACTTCGGTTTCCTCCCACAGTCCAAAGACATGCTACCGGTTTGATTGGAGACACTGAATTGTCCTGTAGGTTGAAGAGCTGGGATAGGCTCAAGCACACCTAGAAAATGAACTGGACTGATCTTTGAAATAATAATAAAAAGGAGATTTGATTATTGTCATACTATAGCATGTAGGGAATACGTGTGTGTGTGTGTGTGTGTGTGTGTGTGCCATTTTCATTTAGACCTTGGGCCATACAGCTCATGTTTGGCAGCTCTGCACTTCAGTGAGCAAACGTCTACCTGCTTCCTTTTAGGTTTGGTTCTTCGAGTCGTGGATTGACGAGCTTAACCTGAAATAACCTTTCGCCACTCTAGCATTTGTTTAAATCAAGCCTAGCACAACAGAATGTCATGGATTTCACAAGCGCCGTGTTATATTTGCCGATGTAAATCTCATGTCCGTTTAAATTACAATATCCAAAATATTTACATTTCATGACATTTAAAAAGAGATCCAGAAAACCTTTAGTAAAATCATGTGGCTTAGGTCTGTCGAAGTAGGATTTCCCTTATGGACCAAAGTTAGCCACAGCAAATCTCTCGTCTCTTCTGCCACATCCATCCCTGACCGAGGAGGATCTCTGATATGTGAATAAAACCTCATATCTTAATATGCACCATATACATATTTAATATTTCTTTATAAAGTACTTTTATATTCTTATTACACACTCACCCCTTTTACATTTTCAGCATTTAGCAGACACCTTTATCCAAAGCGACTTAGTTACAGTCTGAGCAACGAGGGTTAAGGGTCTTGCTCAAGCGCCCAACAGCAGCAGTCTAGCATTGGTGAGATTAGACCCGGCGACCTTTCGGATTACTAGGCCCACCCTAACCACTAGCTACGACTGACAATTGTACACTGTCCATACTGGTGGTTAACATTCAACCATTAGGGTCGGTCGTGCTGTGTATTGTAGCTTCCATTTATTCCATTGTTAAATGTATCTGCACAACGACCAGAGTTACTTGTACTTTGCATTAACACTAACAATACTTAAGCAGGTATACGATATATATATAACCTGTGTAATTTAATACGGAAGAATATTAAAGAAATATAATGTACAGCATTGCCTAAGGGCAGGAGGTCTACAAATGAAAAACTAATGTTTTATAGGGTGAGTGAATTACGTCCTTATGACTCTTAGCATCAGCATTGCTCAGTTTACTTTAAATGCAAATGTAATAGGTTGTAAATTGAATTTTAATATTAAGCAAAAATTCTCATGTTTATCTTTTAATCTTTATAACACAAGCCACTAAAACATAAAAATCAAATTATACTGAGTAAAGCGCATGATCTAATCCTGCTGCCTAAAATCCTGTAATACAGAAATAAAATCAAGCTGGATCACAGGCTGAACAACAGTAAAAGAAAAAGAAACAGTTTTCTAGAGCATTTAGGGACCAAGTTAAAACGTGAAGTGTATATACACTGGTGGGCGCTGAACTTAAGCTCCATTTACTGGATGCAACGACGAATTGATTCACTTGAGGCGCGATTTGAATCGGTTCTTCATTTAAGATGAATCGATATTCACTCTAAACAGCAGAGGGCACTAGCACTGTATATCTCTTTTTTTTCTTTTCTTTTAACACAAAATGTGAATCCAGTATAGTTTGCACATACTTCACAAACACTTTGTTTGACTTAACTTATTTTTATCTGAAGAGAAATAGTAACCTATCGTAAAGCCAGTATCGTGAACCGTGTCATGTGGAGATTGTATCGTTACATCCTTAGCAACTTGTGAAATCAACAAATAAAATAAAGGACATAAGAAAAACAAAATTGTCATACAGTACACCTGTATATGAACATATTAGAAAGTGTTCTCTTGTCCTCTGTCCTATTAATAACAAAGTGCTCCATAATGTCATTGTTAGGGATGTAACGATGCACCATGAATCAGTTAAAAATCGATTCACTTGAAAGCCCGCTTCGAATCGGTATTCATGTTTAATGATTCAAAATCCACTTTAAACAGCAGGGGGCGGTGCTGCCATTCTCCGAGGTTTGATTTAAAATTCGCTGAGTAGTTTGTACCTATCTCAAAAATAAAGAAGCAATCATTATTTAGACAGAAGATCATCACTAATAGAGTATTTTATTTTTGATAGAAGTAAATAAATAAAAAGAAACTTTTAATCATTACAGTTCTAGTTCTAGTGATATACTGTATGTAATAAGGATCCACAACAAAATAAGCTTCATTTAGGTATTGTTCATAGTTTTGAACTGTAAGTAAAAGTTTAAAGAATGTGCTGCATTGCATGAGCTTTATCTGTATTAATTTGAGCTCCCCGGGTGTTTATGCTAGCTAAACATATCACTGCATTCTAAGAGCAGATAAGATTATTTGGCTGGAAGCGTTCCAGACCATTTTAACACCCCTCCCCAACCCCCACCCCGACATCCGGTCTGGCTCACATGATAATGCTGAGCCGGTTCTTTAGACGCTAGCTTCCACGGCTTTGAACTTTATGCTAATGTATTGTTTTTGCTGTGGGCTCCCCATTACTACTGTATCTTCACTCCACGCTGCGCTCAACCCTGGAGGCGTCTCACTAGTAGCCGAGATGCCTTTTTAAACAACGGCTCTGTATTTCGGACGGAGTGAATAATTTATGAGGCTAAGCATTTTAGGTGTGCTGAAATGAGCAGAGACGGGACGGAGCTGAGAGTCTTGGAGAGCATCATTAGATGTTCAGTACTTCTTCATCAGACTGAGGGAAAACACATGGAGTGGTAATGCCATGCCAAAAGCATACGTGGGGTCAGGGGGTCAGGGTTGTGTTTCGGGCTATTCCTATTTGACTTTTAAAAACAAGTCCAGTCTGGAGGTTTAAATGTACAAAAGCAAACCAACCTCCCATCCTCCAATCCCACCACTGACCTTTTACATTTTTTAGCATTTAACAGGCACCTTAATCCAAAGCGACTTACAGTAGTTACAGTATACAGTCTGAGCAGAGATGGTTAAGGGCCTTGCTCAAGGGCCCAACAGCATCAACCTGGCTGAAAGGTTTGAACCGGCGACCCTCAGATTACCAGTCCCATGCACTAACCACTAGGCTACGACTGGCCCTATGACTGTGTTCATTGTTATTAGTGAACTAGCTTGGCTAAAAACATTTTTTTGGGCATTGGCTTCCATCTAGAGCTGATTATTAAATAATACTTTAACTGTGCTATTGTATTTATTGCTTTTTTCAGTTTCCAGTCAACAACATTAGTTAATTGGTCAATATGATAAATATATTCATTTATTTTTGTCAATTTATATTTAACCTTCATGTTTAGATGCTTAAGCAGTACATGTATTTAATGGTTGAACATTTTTATTTGAATCTGCTTTATCCTTAAACCAGTACCGGTCCATGAGTCATTCTTTACCAGGGAGCAAAGTAAGAGTAAATAAGTTGAAATTGCTACAAGAGTAAATACATTTCCAAAACTATTGGGGTCTTAGAGCCTTTAATCACTAGTAGGTAGGAGCAGCCTATGAAATTCTTATATGAAACCGGTCCATGGTGCAAAAGTTTGAGGACCGCTGCTTTAAACCATTCCTAAATTATGATACATTATAGTGTGTTGAAAGTTTAGTAGGATTTTACCATCACACAGGCACGAAGAGAACATGCAAACTCCACACCCGGAACTTACTGCTGTTAGATGACCGTGCCACAGTGTGAGACCACGGTCAGGAAAAAAAACTCTGCTCATGGTTTTGATGTTGAGACAAATACTTGAATAAAAACAACAGTATGATGTTTTGGAGCTGTACAATGGAAATGGCAATACCTGGCAACCACAAAGTTGAAAAATGCTTGCAGATAGTTTTCATAATGAAGTCTTTGGCCTTGCAGTAAAAGTATTGATTACTTTAAAACTCTTGATTATGACCCATCCACAGGAAAATATGACATAATTAAAAATACTAACTTATATAAAAACGTGGCTGTAAGTATGTAATTGAAATTATGGATCAGACATTAGAGCGACAGGAGTTAATCTGATGTTTTCACTACTGAGATGTGGACTGAAGGGAGATGCTGCTCTCTGTGGCACTACATGTAGGTGGGAGAGTGAGGGAGCAGGAGAAAGGAATGCCATTTGTTGAGGGAGCCAAGCGAGGCTGCTAAACTAGCGGATTTGCATGCAAATACATGCTAATTTATGCCAGTATCGCTATGCCAGTGCTGGAAGCCCAAGTGATTGGCAGCTGCAGGGTCCAGGAGATGAACTGAGAGAGGAGCTAAGGAAGGAGTAAATGAATAAGGGAGTAAGGGACCGAGTGTTAGTTTAGGGTGCTTTGGTCCCTCGGCTCGGCGTCCTTACATGCAGAAGAAAAGAAAAACAGTATGTGAGATGTCAGATTATATTTCCATTGTGTAATTCTAATATTTAGATTTTGAACAGCCATAATTATTCTGCCTTCACTGTAGTTTTAATCCTAGTGGATGAGCAAGAATCACGAATCCAAATAAGAAAAGGTTAGGACAGTATAAGGGAAGTAACGATTCAGAGAGAACTGATCAGTATCGATTCACTTGTAATGATCACAAATACTATTTTTTTAACAAAAAATTAAAGTGAAAAGAAACAATTTGATGTGGTTTAAAAAGCATGAGACAATTGTGTCGTGAATCGTATCGCATCGCGAGTGTATCAGTACATCTCTAGACAGTATAGAAAATGTGATCCTTA
>JAYDZG010000009.1:6406620-6428492 GCA_034509265.1 Microcambeva bendego | reverse complement strand
TATGGATGGATGTAATGTATGTATGGATGGATGTATGGATGTATGGATGTATGGATGGATGGATGGATGGACTAGGCATTATGCTTTAAAGCAAGACACTTGACCTTCAATTGCTTGGAATGTGTACGGTCACAGCTAAGTTCCTTCAGATAAATGCACCTGCTGAACGTTGTAAATGCAGTTTAATGACTTCTGGTATATTTAACCTTGTAATGTGCAAGCAGCCTGAACAACATGCATCATATAGTTTCATTAGAGCTGCAGTTCCTCAGACATCTTTTCACTTCACTCACACACAAAAATCTAATAAACATGCATAAGACGTTCATTGTCTGTAAAATCCCAGTAACATGCACTCTGATTACTCCTCTATTGCTCCATCATTTCTACCAAAGTGAAGAAACTGGCAGATGTTTATAAGATTTAATATTTGCTCACTGAACGATGAGCAGTCAACATCGATATGCCGGTCAGACATGGCTTATAATATTCTATTTACCGTTCTTTCTAACAACAGCGTCTGTAGCTAAATAGAACAATCTAAACAGAAGACCCATTTGACTCTCTGTTGGCTTTTGCTGGATGATTTCCGGGAGCTACTGTGGGTGAAAAGTTCAGAATCTGCATTTGCATCGATACTGCACTGCCTCCAGGGTAAAAGTAAGATACTGGCATCATTCACTGGAAATGTCCTATGTGCGTCGTTTCCAGTCTCATGTTGGCGTACTGAATACAAAACCAGACCCATTCTGCAGTTCGAATAGAGAAAATTGGATAGAATTTGGGGTACAATTAGGGCTTTGCTATAAAAATTGTAAATTGTCATGCTGAGTCATTTATTTTTATTGTTTCACCACCGCTTTATTTTGTTCCGGGTCACTGTGGGTACGATTCAGTATGTGAAATATAGGAAACACTCCAGACATTCGACTAAGTAAATGATCGAACAAAATGTAGTTACTCAGGTCTCGGTGCGTGAGATATTATACAAATACAAATAAACTAAGTATAAAATAGAATAGAAACTGGAATAGAATAGGGAAAATAAACTAAGATAAAGTAGGTCACCAGTCTATCACAGGGCAAACACACACACCTAGTTTTTCATAAGACTAGTTAACCTGACTGCAAACATGTAGACTGTGGGAGGAAACAGGAGAACTTGAAGGAAACCTTCACAGACAAAAGGAGAACATGCTTCACAGAACTGAATATCGGGTACATCATTAATAAGAGGGCCTTCCAGATAAAAATGATCACATGGTTCCAAAACATGACACATTGAGAGGTTACTTTGTTTATTCAGTATGATTTTTACCCCAGACGCCCTAACATAAATCTCCTATTTATCCGGGCTTGGGATCGGCATTATTATGCTTTGTTTTTTACATCCAACCGATACCAATGGCATGTTTGAACCTGGGGAGTTCAGACTCTTGGGGCTAGAGTGCTTGCGGAGAATCCTGCTGCTCCACCTGGGTATAAGATCATCACTATTATTGAAACATATTTTTGGATCTTGGGTTTAAACTACTACTATTCACACTAGTTGGAATAATTTCGGGAGGATTTTCCATGATATGTCGAGGAACTTAATAAGGTTGGAACCATTTCTGTATTATCTAGCCGCATTAGGATTAAAAGCATGGCTTTTTCATGTCCGTAAAAATTCAAATGTAATGATATAAGCTCAAATTAAATTTCCACTCTTCACTCAGATATTCAAGAGCCGTGGGACAGTACAGCGGAAAATAAAGAGCCGCCTGCTGTTGATCCCCAGGTAAGAGCGTATTGATTAAACAATATGCTTAAGCTGTATGAATGTATTTAAACATAAGCACTTGATTAATGAAGCAGTGGATTATTGACTGGTGTTAATGCAATGCTCAGTCTCTGGAAATGCTTCTATTGGATTACATCGGTATGTCTATCCATTACACTCCTTTCCTACTAAAATTAATCATCCATGGACATAAATCTGTCTTCTGATTGCATCTGCTATGGCTGTTGCTTCTTGATTTTCAGAGTTTTTAATAATGTATTTGCTTCAAATAAAGCATTTGCTCTGATTTTTTGATAATAGTAAATCTGTGCCTACAAAATAAAGCGACAACGTTATTTATTGGTTTAAACTTTAAAGATAGAAGTTTAGGCCTATTAAAGATTTTTTTGTCTCCACCCTCCCAGTCACCCTTTCAATGAAAGTCCTTTTTCACTAACTGTTTTTAGTTTATCTGTTTAGCAGAACTATAAAAGTTTATTGCTAAAAGATTAAATTCTATAACACATAGAGGACCAAACTTTTATTTCATTTCATATCAATACCAATAACAGTCATTAAGAGACCGCAATTAAACCAGAGCATCGGAAGCATCCGTGTGTTACTATCCGAATTGAAAAGTTTGAAACAAATAAAACATTTCGAAACAAATGGGCTGGAAATGTGATACTTAGATCAATTTTAATTTCAAGCCTAATTGCTAACAGTTAGAAAATGTTAGATTCAGTAATAAGTGACTAGTGAAAGAAAGTTGACATTACTTTTTAATATGGGAGTGTCACCTAGGTAAATTGTTACGACTATTAGACACTGCAGATTACCTTGGAACCTCAAGATCTTATATTAAAGTGTTAAAGTATAAATGACTCTGAAATTATCGTACATTATTGATGCCCACTACTAGCTAGTGCCTACTTTCGATGGCTGCATTGTGTAGGTCATAAATTCGTGAGTGGGCTTAGAGGGTACATAAGGTGTGAAAGGGGTAGATTTGGGTGCAAATCTATCCTTGTAGATGATGTCCAACCCCACATGTTGATCGTCTTTCCTGGGTGTAGATAGGATCGTCTAACAAGACAAAACGACACAGTGGTTGAAAAAGCATGACCAAGATTGCTAAACCCAGTTGAGGATCTGTGGGATCACCTTGTTTGTTTTTTCGCTCTCTGTGGATCATCTTCCACGCCACGCCCCTCCAGCTACTGTGAGATGCACTGCAGTCAGCATGGCTCCAGATACCTGTGACAACCTACCAGGAACTTACTCTCTTACTCCGAGTCTCTCTGAGCTCATCTAGCTGCTGTTATATCACTGCTTTATCCTACTGAAGGTCACAGTGGGTCTATGGGTGAAAGGTAGGAAACACCCTGGACAGGTTGCCAGTTCACACACATATTCACACCTAGGGCAATTTTAGAAACTCTAATTAACTTGACTACATGTCTTTGGAAATGTTGGAGGAAACCGGAGAACGTCCACACAGAAAGCACCTGGACCACTAAACCTGGGAATCTTCTTGCTGTAAAGAAACGGTGCTACCCACCGTGCTGACCAAATGTAAAAGCAAAATGTTTAACCTGGTCTCATGAGTTTGCATGATGTATGACACAAGAGTGCTGCAGGAGCATTTTGTACCTGTATTATTTTATTATAGGGACAGCACGGTGACAAAGTGGGTGGGTCCTGAGTTCGATCCATAGGTGGGGCAGTCTCTTTAGTCTCCCAGTGTCTGCATGGGTTTCCTCTGGGAGCTCCGGTTTCCTCCTAGAGTCCAAAAACGTGTAGCCTGATTACCTAGACACTAAATTATACTATAGGTGAATGGGTGTGTATATCATCCCATCCAGGGTGTTGTTGTGTCTCTTGCACCTATCAAAAGGCTGGGGTAGACTCCAGTACCACCACCAGCAATACTAATTGGATAAGCGGTTAAGAAAATGAGTGATATATGATAATAATATCATTAATATATGATATTATATTAATTTATTCTTTTTTGCATTATTATTATTATTGTTATTATTATTTCTTTTATTGTTATGATTTAATATGCAATCAGGTGTCTTAATATACATTTAGTTGCGTTTTTCCTTCTAAAAACAAGAGAAAAAAGCTTCACCTTCATTCAAAATCTTCCTTAATTATAACTTCCATAATACAAAAATAGCTAAAAGTGGGCGGTGCTTCCAACTGAAGTGATTCTCTGACAGAATATTGACACACAAGCATCCAACACAGCTAAGATTTGATCCTAACATACATACACACATACCCTTCCAGACTCCGAGTTTTAGGAGCAGTTTAGGGTGGCAGATGGGAGACGTAGACCATGAACAGATTATCCTTCCATGACAGATCCTCAAACAAAAATATGCAAATAGGCAAGTGTGGAACTAGCGAGCCTGAAACGCTGACACACGTTCACACTGTTAAACAAGTACACGAACAAAGAGAGAGGTTGTTAGATCTCGTCCATACTGAGTACACCTCCTGCACGTCTGAGTCTACGCCTCCCTCTTCTATATACCATATATCTCTCTGTTAATCTGGGTCTTATCTCTCAGTGTAGCTATGCTCAAGCTCACGGGACAGCTTCTTATCAAGCTTCACTGTCAATCAATCCCATCAGCTTCCAAAACGTCCAACAGCCAACCAATCCCACCATCCCTGAAGCTCATAATTATTTATTTATAGGTTATTAATTTATTCAAATATTAAGATTAGGTTTTACACTTTAGTAACATTGGTTACAGGTCACACATGATTTAACAGTTATGGTTCACTGTCAAATTCTTTACTTCTAGTTCACTTAACTTAACATTTCTTTGGACTGTGAGAAAAACCTGAAGGTTTCAGAAGAAAGGATTCAGACAGATCCATCTGGGAATTGAACCCAGGACCTTCCCTCAACAGAAAAAAGGATCTTTTTGTATTATTTATTTGTCTTATTCTTCTTGTCATGATTGTTATATATTAATATTATTATTATTATTATTATTATTATTATTATTATTATTATTATTATTATTAATAATAATAATAATAATAATAATAATAATAAGGAGGAGGGTTGTGTCTGAAAGAACATCTGATTATTAAATCATTATTCCATCAATATGTGTCCAAACTGTTACTGCACTAGACTAGTAAGCAGAGCGTCGCTGGTTCAAACTCCATCAGTGCCAGGTCCCCTGTTGGGCCCTTGAGCAAGGCCACAAACCCTCAATTTTTAAACTCTGTACTGAAATTAGCGTCTTCTACATTCTAAAAATGTAAAACATTAATCAACTACCATTATTTCTCCACTAAATGTAAATTAATTTAGTCTTGAAACCTTTATTGGGAACTCAATGGTACTTGAGTAACAATTACATCGAGGTCACCAGCTCTCTGTTCTTTTAAACATGTCATGCTGTGTTTCAAGAAGGGGCGCACCCCAGTTCATCCATCAACCATGCTTCTCCTCACATGTACCTTCTACACTGACTCAATTCATCATTTACACACCATCTACCCCTGTACACCGGCAGACATGCTGCCGTGAGCTAATCTCCACCTCCTCAGTGCTGCGAGTGCTTGGTGCTTTGGTGACTCAGGGGCATGTCGGTGAATGCTCTGTGGTCCCGGCAGGTCGGCTACATGTGATCATTCAGGGATTAGGCTGGGTTAATTTGTGATAATGGTGTTTTAGGGGCTATTGCCTACGCCAGGTTCAACAGGGATTTGAACAATGTCTTAGCCGCATGAGACGTGAAGTTTGAGAGGGGTCTGGAGAGAGTGTGGGTGGACTAAATACAGACAGCTGTCTGTAAGAGCTAAAGTGAAATCATCATTACACTCATGCTTGTAAACCTAACGAGTGTCAACTAACAGCAGAAAATTAAGAGCACCCCTCGCATCGAAATGTAATAAATGACATACAGTTGTGGGAAAAAATAAGAGACCACTTCAAAATTATCATTTTTTTTTTTAATTTTCAATTTCAGTTTAGGTGTTTGACCAAAATGAGTAGTATTGATCTATTCTATTAGAATTCTTGTTCTAGTTTATAGAATAAACCAACACTGCTCATTTTGGTCACTGCTCTTATTTTATTCCACGATATATTTTTTATAATAACATAAATGTGTCCTCTGGATTTATGCAAATGTACGTTTATAGTATATATAAAATACCCAGGAAAATACCCAAGACTCATTTTTCCTGCTTCCAACACATAAACTTTGTTCACTCACTACCTAATGTATCCCACACACTAACAGGTGCCATGATGATTAGTGCTTTTCACTGGTCAGTGTTCATAATGTTATGCCTGGTCGTATAAAATGAAAATCTATGTGTTATTTGACATTATTTCATGACATGATATCATGATCATATCATGAAATGATATTATTTTACAGTACGGTGTGGCAAATAGGATAAGCACTTAGCTCTAACACTACCACTTCTTCATTTCAAATTGAGTTTGTAAAAAAGATGCATGAAAAATTAAGAAAGACAGAAAAAAGGTCAGCGAGAGAGGGAGGGGAGTAGAGAGAGCAAGAGAGAATTCACTCAGGATTCTGTTAATTAGCTTTTTACTAATTATTACTGACATCAGTATTTATTCCTGTCGCTGATGTTTCATTAACAGTCTATAACTATGTCAGGACTCTTTACTCACTTCCTCTGACTTTATTTGCTTTCAGTCTCCTTGCCTGGTACAGAGTCAGACGACCACTTGGGACAGAATGATTGAAATTCTGAAAGTAATAAGTCTAGTAAATATGTACTTACATTTTCTTGTGCATTGCTAATAAATCAATAAATAAAAAATAGGCAAGGTAAGTGTATTCGTGTAGCACCTTTCATACACAGAGGTAATTTAAAGTGCTTTACATCAGGCAAGATAATTGGGAATCGATCCCAGGACCTTCTTGCTGTGAAGCAGCAGTGTTACCCAACGAGTCACCATGTCGCCCTTAAACTAAATGAATGAACAAAAAAAATCTGTGCATAAAGAAATACAATGTGTTCACAATAATAATAATAATTATTAATATTATGTGTCTCTTATGTACCATCCAGGGTGCTTCTGTGTGCCTTTACCCAGGGACCCCCAAACGCAACCAGGATTGGACAAACGGTTCAGAAAATGAATGAGTGCATTAGTGAGTGAAAACACAGTAAGATTTTGGGGTCCCTGGGTAAATCCCTTGATAAAAGCTGGACTTGTTCTCCCAGTGTATGAATGAACAAATAATACAGATCACATGACTTAAAGCTTTGTACTGATCTTCACGGTCTCACACGCTTCCACTTATTGTTGCCTGGCCATAAAAGGAACATTTTCCTGGTCAGACAGTGATGTGAAATTTATAGACTTTGCATTTACGGTAAATAAAAACTCAAATTAAAGTCATGAACGCTTACATGTGGAGGCAGTGAAGAGAAACCAGCGCAGGATTACGACCTCGTCGTTAAACGGGCAGATTTGTGAGCGTGTTTGTGTTAAGCTAATTAAGAATAAATCGGCGAATTCAGTAAAGCTTGTATACAATTATTCATTCCTGTACTCATTTCACTTTAATATTAATGATTTATTTCAAATAAATACTTCATCCGGATAAGGATCATGGTGGATCCGAAGGATTCAACACGGGGACGTATGGCAATCAAACATCTTGGTCAGAGTTCTTATTTATTGGAGGGCCACACACTCACCCTGTCAAAAACTCACTCACACCAACAGAAGCTTAAAGCAAACTGGTAAAGGACGCCTCAGCCAGGATGGTGTACATTTTACATCTAAAGTAGCTAGAACATGTCTGTGTAGGTATAATAAAGTGTAATGTGCAAATCTAAATCTAAACTGTGATATCCACTGCCATGTTGCCCACACACAAATCAGCAATGCAATTATGCATGTCAGAGAGTTTTTAGTCCGGATCTAATTTCCACCTTATTGAAAGAAGCTTCATCAAAGAAGTTTAAGGGGAAGAAGATTTTTCAGTGAATACAGTGGGGGGCAAATGCATTGCAAATGAAGGTGACTATGTAATTTTTTCACATTGTAAAACAGCTATGGACAAAATTAAGAGACCAGTTAAAAATATGGGGATTTGTTTGACCAAAATGAGCAGGGTTGTTTTTGCTATAAACTAGAATAAGAATTAGAATAAAATAAAACAACACTCACTTTAATCAAACACATACCCGTAAACTGAAAAAGTACAATAACTGATCATTTTAAACTGGTGTGTGTGTGTATGTGTGTGTGTCAAGTCAAGTCAATTTTATTTGTATAGTGCTTTTTACAATAGATATTGTCACAAAGCAGCTTTACAGAGTTTAGGACCACCAGACCTGCTGAGCGAGCCAAGGGCGACTGTGGCAAGGAAAAACTCCCTAAAAATACAGGAAGAAACCTTGGAGGAACCAGACTCCGCAGGGGTCCGTCCTTCTTGGGTGGACTCGAAGATATTTTAGATAACAGTATTTAAACATTTCAACAGTAGCAACAAAAATTATGTTAGACTAAAAGTTAAAACTAGCAGAAACTATATGGACAGATAGGAGTAGTTGTGTGTGCTGGCAACCTGTCCAGGAGGTTTCACCCAGCCAATTGTGCTATATTATTTCAACCCTAGAAATGTGAATTGCAGTTTTATAAATATTATCAATGTGTGTTATGATAATGGTATTGTTCTTTATATTATTATTATTTTAAGTAAGGTAAATCCTAAATATTTTAAAGACTCTCAGGTGTTCGGCCTAAATGTATATAGTGACATTTTAATTGCACGTGTGATATTAAACAGTTTCAAGGACAAAACGAAATGAATAAATGATTCTATTGGGATATTCTTTTCATCGTCATCTTGGGATGTATAGTTTTCATATCTTCCTTTTCAAGCCAAGCGTTTCTCCACCATTAGATTATTCCTTTCCTCATGTCTTTCATCATATTCACTAATTATCATTGACTGTCAGTGTAGATATTTCATCCAATCTATGATAGTCTCAATTGTTGAGGACAGGAAATTTGAGGAAGAGTGTGAAACCCTCATGAAGACTTGTTAATTGAGTCTAAATTTACAAGATGGAATTTTAAATTTATCCAACTTTGGCATGATAGACGTTTGTTAAAAAAAATTAATAGTATTAGTCACAGATGAGGAAAATATGATGCCAGTTTGTTTCACATGATAAAGTTACAGATTGTTTTATTTAATCTGTGTTTCTGAAAATGCACGAGATGGGTTGTTTAATTCTAAATGAGTTCTGCTAATGTCTGCAATTGTGTTAATATTAAGGGAAGAAAAGAATGAAGCGTTCACAAAAATGATTACAGAACAGTTATGAAAAGAATAAAAATAGCAGCTTCGCTCGTCTTCACGTGGTGGAAAACATCACGGATCATCCACCATTCTTAACAGTTGGAATTAGCTTTTCCTTGTATAATGATCCCAAACCATTCTTTATTTTCCCCAAATAATATCAGCTCAGCAGGTGGTCCATTATCAGCAGCTATGATTACTTGAGAAGATTTGCTTTATTCAGATTCATTCAAACTGATGCATTAATGTACTCAACAAACTGCTTAAAATCTCTGTTTACATAGATGCTATGAGTAACTAGTGTACATGTTACAACATCAGCAAGCATCCCATCAGAAGCGAAAGTAAAACTGTCAGTTCACTTTTTAATGAAATGGTGAGAGGGCGTATTCACATGAGGACTGGTAAAACCACAGTTCTGTTGTTTCTTGGCTTTCTGTTGCGCCTCCCTGAGCGTCGCACACTGAACACTTTCGCCTCGTTTGACTCGAGATTAAAAGGTCGAGTGACCTGTTTAAAGTACCTCTAATGAGACTGACTGTTTGAAATGACACTGTAACTTCTCACTTGTTGTGTTACTTATTGTATTACAATAAATGAATCAATGAATTTAATCAGAGAAGAAAAAAGGGAGATTTAGCCGTAGATTAGGCTCTTTTGATACATTTTTAAGATAAGCATTTTAAACTCTCTAGGAAAAGCTGATTTATACAATTTCTCAATATCCCAAGCTATACAAAAGTGATGAAAATCCAGATAAACACAGATACATTTGAATGCTTTAATAGTTGATTTGATGTTATGCCACACGAATGCAGATTCATCTTATAGTTGCTCAACTCGAGCACTCAAATTCAATTTGCACTGAGGCTCATGAGCTGGATGGCAGTCCTACAGCATTTGACACAAAACTTCTGAATGAAAGCAGTAAAGACTGAAAGGAGAGAATCATACCGAAATAATTTACTGTATTTGAGTGGAATCAATTTACGTCATTCATAAAACAATGGTAATTCATTAACGATCATTGATTAATCTTGACTAAGCTTTTGAATGGCTTTTAATTGGAGGTGAGTGTACTCTACCATCAAGGCCGACCTTCCCCCTATGACTAACGTCATGGGAAAATGAAAAGAAATGAGCCAAAAAAAAAATCTGGTACATCCAAATCCCTAAAGGTACCACACTCCTCTGTTCTAATATTAATATGCAACGTTCAGAAAAAAAAAAAAAAAACAACATTTTTTATCTCAACCTAAAAATGCTTTGGTGCAACAGCAAACCAACTTGAGGAAGATGCTGGATGAAGCAGGGACTATTCGTCTTCACATGTACAGTGCAATTCCATTCCTCTTATATCAGCTAGTTTGAAAGCTGATGTCTGAGCGCATAATAATTTGTTGTACAGCATCCCTGGAGCTCACCCGGTTAAGAGCCTTGCTCAGGGGCAGAGGCTGGATTTGAAGGCATGACATCTTGACATCTTTGTTTTTAGTTTCACTTTATTGCTGAATAAATACCTTCACAATGATGCCTTGATAACATCACAGGTACTAAACACACTTGACTGACAAAGACCTCCGGCTATATGATTGCTATGACCTCCTCATAGTTCAAATTAACCAGGAGACATAGTGCATTTCAATGCTACACAAATGTTAAACATTTTCACAGCTGGAAGTTAAACTTCCCATTTTTGGTATTTAATAGATGCCTTTACTTACAGTACAGTTACATTATACAGTCAGAGCAATTGAGGGCCTTGCTCAAGGGCCCAACAGCAGTGGTGTGGCTTGAACCAACGTCCATCTGATTACAAGTCCAGTACCTTAACCACTAGGCTACAGCTTGACGAGGCTTCACGGAAAAAAATGTGAAATAAATGTAGTTCAGGTAAACTTACAACTTCAACTTTTAAGTGCCCAGACCAGATGACACGGTCTACTTTAAAACTTCACAAGCTTTAATACCGGCCTGTGCACATCGCTCGCCGTCTCTAGTTTAATCAGGATGTAAACAGAAGCAAGGTCAATCTCTTAAAAGTAAGCGCTGATAAGATGAGCATGGCGTAGTTAATCCTTTCAACACGCTGATGAAAAATCTGACCCTAATGTGTGCCAGCACTGGAGAGCTCCAGTGTGAGAATGTGCTTAGTCGTGTGTCTTAATTATGTTTGTCCTCCGCCTGACCCTTAACAAAGAATGACTCATCAATCTGAAGGACATCTTTCTGTGCTGAATCGTGGCTCTGAAATGATTTGACTGATGCATGAGTGTATAAACACGTTTGCCAGTGAGTGAGGACTTTAAAGCCACAAATCCAAAGTTTGAAGAATCCAACTCTAAAGCAAAACCAGAATACATACTAGTTTAATCATGTCCCACTTCTGTATTCACAACTGGACCTTTAATGGTCCAAATATTTAACAAATATCTAACATCTTTATTTCTTATTTCAAAATACAGACAATTATATAGCAGACGTCTTTATCCAAAGTGACTTACAGTACAGATACACTATGCAGTGTATTGCTCAAGGGCCCAAGAGCTTGCTCAACCTGGCAGTAGTGAGGTTTGAATCGGCAAACTTTGTATTAGCAGTATTACCAGTCTTGAACACTAACCACTCATCTACGGCTGATGTATCAGTAGATATAGTTCTAGGCCTGTACTGAAACAGTGAGAGCCGAATAGAGAAAAGTTTGAATTCTGATGAGTCTGGCTTCACAAAAAAAAGGTTGAGACACCCCCCACACCTCCTCCATCGGACATGGAGCTGTGACTGTCAACCTGAAGAGTGGGATACATTAAAGAATGCTATAATGGATGGAATGAATAACCTAAATGCAGATATTGAATAAAAGGTCTGAATATTTTTTAAAGAGAGATATTTAAGGGGGTGAGTCGATGGGTGAGTAAGCTTTGCTGATTTACTGCTCTGTTTGATTAGTCTGCTCATTGGCTTTGATTGAGATTTTCTGATCTTTGCTTTGCTGTTTTTGTTTCTCTGTGTGTTTTCTTGCACTATGGATCTAAACACTGAACCAGGATCCTCGTTCTGCTGATCACGTGCATCCACAAGCTGCACCGCTGCCTCACGTAAACAAGAAAACCCCACCAACCGGATGAAAAGATAGTAGTCAAGTGAAGGAGTTTGAAGATACTGAAGATGTCTGGTGGTCCTGAGCTTTAATGGACGCAATAAAAATGTTAATATAAAGATTTGTATGTGCTATAATTTTTAGTGAGAAAATTACCCAGAATGTACATGGTAGAAGGAAAATTTTAATGCAAGACGATTGAAATAATGAGACCGAGAAATAAAGTCACAGCGTGAGAACCAAATCCAATTCCTGAGCTCGATTATGTAAATACGACAATGAATGACTGGGAAGGATACCAGATCATACCAAATATTTTAGGATGTGTGTGATGTGAATTATTTCATGTTTATTGACCATTATTTTGTTTACTCCTGAATATTTGGCGTGTGAAAATGCTTCCTCTCCACACTGCGCTCCCCACTAATCATTGTTCATGTTGCTGTTCATCCCAGCCAGCCAGGCAGAGCTGATATTTGATTTAACGTATCGAGATGCCAGCTTTGGGATTAATTCTTTGTTCCTTCCTTTCCAGCATTTGACCAAACTCAAAATCTAGACAACAATCTTCCCCGAGCAGCAAATACTTTTGTCAATAACAGGTTTAATTTGGGCTCCATAACAATGCTCGTTCTGAAGTAAAATGTCCAACAGGCTTGTAGTTCCAAAAGGACTACAAATACTAGAAGCTGTAGAGATAATGAGCACTGCTCCAGATTTGTTATTTAACCCTGGCACGGTTATTTATCCAAAAAAATCCAATAATCATTGTTTATTTATTGGTTCAAAAAGGACACCGATAGCCTTAAGATTTTTTAAGGAGGGTTAAGAAACCCGGAGACCAGTGAAGTGCTGAGTCATCGATCATACTTTCTAGTAAGAGATCAGTAAGGGAATAAAGAGATCTATTTATTCTAGCAGTCATGCCAGTGTAACACTGCTACCCACTTCTACATTCTTGAAAGCCATTTTCAGCCATCAAATATTTGGCTGAATTGCTTGAACAAAATAATTCAGAGATGCTTTTATCTTCTCTTTTTGGAGAGAAGGATTTGACTTCAGGACAATTGGCAGATGGACCGGGTACCTAAAACCTAGCAGTAGAGAATGAGTCGAGAGTAGTTCAGCACAAGAGCTGACTCTATGACTCTTCCTTTTGTGCTTCATAAAGCACTGTAGTAAACGGTGAGTCAGTCCAACATTCGAGAGCTTTTACTTTCTCAAGTAGTATCCAGCTTCAGGTAGGCGTTCTTCCTTAATGCTTTTTATTGTTTTGTTTCCCTTTTTATTTCTTTTGTAATGCATATAGTATATATACATTGTTCAGTCATATTGTTCTGACATCTTTCTTCTTTCAGCTGCAGCATCGTGTAGCTCATGAAGGAAATCTAGTTTCATGAGCTGGCTTGGTGGGTTTATACATGTTGAATGTCCTCCCTGGGGCAGATGGGATTTTCCAGCAAGACAATGAGACATGTCTCACGCGTCTGGAAATATCGCACAATGGACTTTAACATACATGGTGGACTCTGACAAACACACACACACACAAACACACATACTTCCGATGGACTCTGACAAAAATATTATGGACTCAACACACAAACACATGATAGACTTGGTCAGACACAAACACACAATACATATACAGGATGGACTGTGTCACGCACATACTTACACACATCACGGACTCAGACGCACACACAAATGAACAACTTAAATACACACAACTAGTGTGTTGTACTGCTGTGACTGTATTACTTTGCACAGTATCGTGAATATGCACGTGTTTTGTTGTAACATGTATGAAACTTTAGCATTTGGCACCTTAATCTGTTAATATCTCTGCTGCTGTATGAATGTATCTGAATTAACTGCATCTTTTCACATTTATTGTAACCTGCCCATGTTTTCACATTTTTGCCCCTTAATCGGTTCAGATATCTGCTGTTATATAAACATATAAACTCAATGCTGCTAACTGTACATGAGAATATATTTCTACATCATGTACCATTTACTCAGTACCATGTACTGACCAACACTCTTAATTACTTCTTTAGATTAGAAGTGTATCTTTTGTATTGATTATAGTCTTTGTCTAATTGTATTTATTTTATTGTTGTGTATCGGCACTGTGTGTTGTATTGTTTTGCACTTTTGTTCTGTGTTGCACTGTGGTCCCAGAGGAGCGTTGTTTCATTTCAGTATGTACTGGTAGGTATCTGAAATGACAATAAGGACTCTCTTACTCTGACATTGGTAAGAGGAGCATGACTAAGACTTTTCCCAAATTTCCCAGAACTCGAACCCAATTAAGCATCTGTGGCACCCCCTTGATGGTATTGCTGGTTCTATGGATCCTCCCTCACACCCCCTTCAGCTTTGACATGCACTCAGCATGGTTCCAGATACCTGTGACAACCTACCAAGACCTTACTTCCCAATATGTCTAGCTGCTGTATATAGTGCACACAGCGATCGCCCTAGATAATAGCTGGTGGTCATAATGATGTGACTCGACAGTGTATATCGCATTCATTCAAATGTTCTCCGGAATGCAACTCCAGGTTTGTTTTTCCACTGCAGACCTCCTTCGGAGATGTAATTGTGAATGATCAAAGAGGGAATAACTGCTCGGCCTCAGCTGAGTACATTTCTCAGGATAGGTTATATTGCTTCAGTAGATCAATAATGACTTCATCATCAGTAGCAGGTCTATAGTACAAGGCAACAGACGCGACCTGCTCGTGTTTCTGCATGTTTGTACACATGCACGTGTGGATGGAGGGACCGAAGGCGCAAAGGGCGAGAAAGAAAATGAAAAACTTAATGATAATCGATGGGCTCATTCCATACCTGTCTTCCTCTCTAACACCCACTCGTGCTCTTAAGGGACATTTTTCTACCCAGAAATAACAAGGCAGCGCAGAAGCAGAGATGATTTTGGAACAGCAGCTCTTCCTAACGATGCGAGTGCTTTGTAGGATTCAGCTAAATGCGTCGTTCCTGATTCGTACTGTTAACTGGTGTGCTAGAATCAGAAAGATGGCTCAGAATCACATGATCACCTGCTAACCGAGCCACAGCTGAGTGATTACCTCGGGTTTTGAAAAGCAGAAGGTTCAATGAATGCAACTATTCATTATACAGATATTCAGAAAATCCACATACAGTGGTATAGATGGAAAAACAGCGGTTCCCAACATTTTTTGCAATAAAAAGTTTCAACTGGCGACTGGGGACGTTAACACCCAAAAAGTATTGAAAATTGATTTGCTCTTGTAGCGATCTGTATTTACTAATTCTTTCATCACACAGACCGCTATGACCCGGTGCTTGGGAGCCGCTAGTTTAAAACATCCATTTAAAATAATGTGCCAATCGACACTACTCTGGATGGACAAAATCCATGGGCATTAATATGAATTCCCCTTTACATGTGGACATAATAGTCCTCACAATACTGCATCTGTAGGAATCACAACCAAAAAAGTCAATAAAGTTAATAATGATAAAAAGAAAAAAAAATATCAATGATTTCCGTGGTTTAAGTACAAACCAGCGCTATGAGACCCAGTATGTAATTATGGGATCATTCCTGAGGGACGATGTGACACAGAAGGTGGGCGTGCATGAGACAAGAAATACATTTGAAAAGGGTCTACTACCTGTTGATTAAATCACATGTCAATAAGACTACTAGTTAAGTCTGTGTGTTATTCTAGAAGAACAAGAAAAAGAAGAAAAATTCTGATTTCATTCCCAGCCTAGTGTCTACATTCATAATTACTTACTAGTGTGAACATATGTTAACACAAGACTTTTGAACTGAACCAGGCAGCAATATAAAACACCTGATAGGGTTCAACACCTGATAAACCTCTTTTTAAAAGAAACTTTCCAGGTACTTCAGGTACTGAAATGCTGCGAGTTGGTGAATATTAGAAGTACAGCTTAGCATCAGTGTGAAAATCCGTAAGAAGCATCAATAAAGTAAACAGAAAGATCAGACAGCATAGAGACCGAACAGGAATGGCACTCATCCAATCAGCTCCGGCAACACAAGCCCTCAGTTGGCATGATTTGTTTTAGATAGATTATGGGTTCAGTCAGGGCTCGGTGGCCTGGCAGGCAATGGAGACAAAAAGATAGTGGATCATGACAGCAAGGTGGAGAAAAACGACAAGAGAGGAACTTACCCCAGGCAGTGTCTTCTGCTCATGAAGAGCGCTCTGAGCCTTCAGTGCAGATTCCCTGGCACAGTATGTTAGAAAGGCACATCCTGCAAACACATGCACACACAGACATACAATCAAGCGGCAAATCAGTGCAGGATGTACTTTATCATTCTGAAATGATTTAGCTCGGGATGCTCGAGGGGAATCAAAGAGGGGAAAACAATTCAAATGGAACTTTTATTCCTGAAGTCGCATACGTTTTTATTTTATATTAAATTGCATTACAATGCTTTTAGACAACAGTTTGTTAATTACTTCCATCACTTAATAATGGACTCATCAAAATAACTATAATCATAGTTATTTCGTTCTGATTGTTACCTGTATTAACTCAACACAGTCTTAAATGTTTCATATTATCGGCATCATATTATTATCACATTATCGGTTTCATATTATTAGAAATATGAAATAACCTTTGATGTTTAATAAGAAAAAAAATCCCTTTTTAATATTCCACTTATTAAGTCATTTAAATTGCTCTGCTAGTTCAATGCATCAATGCATACTCATTGAAATAAATGAGACATAGATACAGTTGTATATGTGGTCTCAGACTTTTGGCGCTCAATGTATATACAATGTATAACAAACATCTGCAAGACATTTTCACTTAGTCATTTAAGAAAGGGAAAGCTGGACAGTTGTAGGCGGACAGGCCAGCATGAGGTGACCTCTTTAGGAAAGCTATTTTTGCTGGGTCCAGCATTATTTCCTAACCGCTTACAAGGTTTTCTCAAAGGACCACCGGTAGCAAAGGCACCCATCAGTCCTAAAACAAAACCTTAATCTGGGAAGTAAGCCAGCAGAGTGCCCTTATACAGTACAACAATGTATCAGCATTATTAATGTCAGACTCAATCAAGTGCACACTGCATGCAGTCAAAGGTTCTGTACATCTGAAGATCATCTCGGTGTAAGCATGAAGGAGCTTTAGTTTAAACACAAATGCTCCGCAGATACAAAAAAATCAATAAAACTAATCGTGTTTTGAGGACATAAATATGCAATAATATCTATAATAGGGCTTTGGGTTATCAACTGAAAGGTTGGGTCTTTGAGCAAGGCCCTTAGTCCTCTCTGCTCTAAGGATGCCGTACACTGTCTGATCCTGTGCTCGGACCCCAGTTTCCAGACAAACTGTGATGGGCAAGAGCAAGGATATCACCTATGGCACAACTAAGCAGTAATAATGTCTCAGTGCACCATGGATTAACTAGCTATCTAAATAACAATGATCAGAGTGTGAAACACATATTCTAAAGAATTCATCTAGAATCTGGAACAGAACATTTAGCAGGATTTTCCATGTCACTTACGGTCAAGCAGCTTTACAGTGGGTCGACCAAAGTGTCTACAATTGGAAGATTGATGGACTAATTAGAACTGTTACTTGATTTTCCATTAAAGCTTCGTCATGTAGCAGACTTGATTTGAAGAGGATAAACAGGAAATAGTGTAGATTCTTGTATTTCATAGGACTAATAGATTAACAAGGGAGATATCCAAGTCAGGACATAATATATCTTTAATAAAGCATTTTTTGGGGTTTAAACAGTGTAGATGTGGCTGTAGTGGATGATTTTTTAAAATGCTAAACGTTTAAGTGGGTCAGCGTGTTTTGATTTCTGTATGACTGATGAGCCGTAGATCCGAACCACAAGGTAATGATGTCTTTGAGATGCTCTTGTTATGGCAGGTGCAGAGTGAGCACCTAGTTATAACGCATCTTTGTGTGTTATTTGCTTTACACACAAACAAATGCATAATTAAGTGTTATTAACATGAAGTGTTATTTACATACATTAAGTGTTATTTGAATGAAGCGTTATTTACATTAAGCAACAGCATCAGATCAGATTATGCAATTTTTGTCCGCCCCATATCTGATCCATGATTTGGGCCAATATGGGCCGAAACGATACTGAGTCTCGGATTAGTGTCGACGCTGCTATCAATCTTGCTATCAATCTTGCCCTCTGTAATCATAGGTTAAAAAGAAACAAGAGCAAAGTAAGAGTTTTTAAAAATCTTACTTTTTATTTGCCTCTAATTAACATGCCCCTTGGTCAAAAGTTTTTTTTTTTAAAGCTGTTTATCTGCATTTTGTGCACCAATAATTGTTGAAACCCAACAAACCTCTTCCTGATCTGAGCTAAATTCAATTACATCCTAATAATGCCTAAACACAATTGCATTTTGTAAAGCCAATGTTTTATACAGTCAGTGTATAAGTTGAGGTGTGTGTGAAAAATAATCTAAAATATATACGCTGCCAACTTTCAGAAGGCAGTTTTTCCATTTTCCTCTTTTCCGATACACTTTAGGCCTCTGCGTGTTGAAAAAGAATAAAGCAGAGCTGAAGAAATGCATTCTGAGGAAAGCACCACACAATAAAAACCTTGAGTTCTTAAGGATGTGAACTGCGTGTAGGTCATTTCCATAATGTTCAAATGCTGCCCAGAATAAAAACCTACGCCCCCAAGTAAAGAAAGTTTGGACACAAATAACCTTCCTGTAGGTTGGAATATCTTTTAAACTCAAGTTTTACCAGAACTGAACTCTGGATTGACTAGAAAATTGATCTAAATGTGTTTTAGGAGCAACTTAAAAGTCAAAGTGTCTACAGTGTGGCTTACATTAAAAGACTAGAAAATTGCTGGAATGACAGAACATCTATAGGATAAATAAATCACATTGTTTAATGTTATAATTCAGGGGTTTCATGCCTTTTTCCAATAACCCACAGTGTGCTTATGATTTTTTACTTCACCCATTCACATGAGAGGCGTTCTACGCTTCTCTTCCCATGAGTCTCGGAGTAAACTGACATTTTGTTCAGCGCTTCCAAGTGGAAATGCATTTGTGTGGAATAACAGTCAAATCCACTCTGAAAGCACCAACACGCATCTATGTTCAAGTGTATCTTCTTTACTGCTAAACTTATGTTGGAGGCATTAACATTATAAGCGACAAAAACACTTTTGCATTTGCACTTGCAGTTACTTTTAATGTTTAAAAAATCCTGACTGTATGGCAGCTTATTAGTTCCATTGAAATATTAAGACCAAAGCGTGATCAGCCGTCCTTGGCTGGTCAGTTCAGAGAAGCATGGGTCTCAGTACACAGATGGGCAGGCTCTAATGCGTATTACAATGTGTGTTACTGTGTTTGTATTCCATCCTCATGATGATTGAACCTGCCAATGCAATCATTTATAGCGCTGCCATAAAGCATTAGTGTATCCTACGAGTCAATATGCCAAACAATAGAACCTGGACTTGAATTTATTTGGTTTGAGCCACATTCAAGCCAAAGTTTTTGTATGTTAAATCAATTTTCCCAATAAAAATAATGTTAATAGACTTAATCCATGCCACAACCTAACTTTTCTTACAACAACTCCCACTGTGCTGCACATGTATTTAGATCTAGGTCAAACATGCACATGGGTGCATATTTACAATTGCAATCAAATTAACAGAAACTATAATATTTGTATTTACCTATTCATAAAGGCTTAAGTATATTACAGTATTTTAATTTAAACTGTTAAACCGACGCAAACAAAAATCATTGTTGTTTTGGAGGATAATCCAAAAAGTCCAAACAATTTAAATATTCGGTTCATAGCAACAAACTCTGTTCATAAGGAATGTTACCTGTGGAAAACTTATTCTACATATATTGAACACTGAAACGTTAGTTTCAAAAATATATATTAACTTTAAACGACTTCTCAAAACAAACATGTTTCCAAAGTTTTACTTCTTCTCCTATCAGGTCTGTTGCAGTTACTCCTAAAGCCTCCTAGTGGTCGAAAGAAGTTATTGCACCCTAACATGCTCTTGAGATCGCAATAACCCTGATCAACGCTCACAGAGTGACGTCACGTGTTTTGTTCGCGTCAGTTCTTAACCCGAAATGTTCGTATGTTTGACCATTCGTAACTCAAGGTTCCATTGTATTTACATTTTAAGCCTTTAGCAGACATTTATATACAAAGCTACAATACTTTGACAGCATACAGACAGCATTAACAAGTTAATAACTGTCAATATGCCATGAGGCATTAGGGATCATTTTTGACAATGTAGCAAAATCAGAGGATCTGTAGGGAACACATAGAGGGAGAACATGCAAACTGCATCCAGAAATCACCCGGACCCTCCACCAGGAGATCAAACCCAGGACGTTCTTATGGAAAGCCAACAATGATACTCGCTGAGACGAATTAATATTAACAGCATGATTTTTATTTTTATTTTTCATTTATACATTCTGGGTAAAGTGTTAGCAAAGACTTAGATAGTGCAGGTTCCTCTAAATAACGCAGTTTATTGCAAAGCCGTTTCAGCATCATTAAGCTTACAAACTGGTGCTAACGTGCCAGGAGATCAGAGATGTATTTATTTGTGAAACCTATACAACAGTACCAAATCATGAACATCCCTCATTTTAACATAGGGAGTTTGCTATGGTCGTTATATTTAAACTTTAATCTGGAAATTCTTTTGACTTTGACTCTTTAACTTCTTTATTCTCGATATTGAAACTTAAATACATATTTAGTTTAGTCCTAAAATGCAGTCATAATTTTTGAGTCATTCATTAGATAAATTCAACTAAAAATCCTTTTTAAACAGCTCGGTCGGTTGTTGCTCAGTGAACAGAGCGGGGTGTGAGCCTGTCAGTCTCAATAAATTGGTCTTTGTGGTTTATGTGTCTATCAGCCCCAGAGAAAATGGTTTGGTTTAAAAGCCTGTCAGTCGCAGTGAGAGAGGTGTGGTCTTTGTGTCCGGGAGTCCCAAGTGGGTGTAAATTCTGTACCCGTCTGTCATGGTGAAGGAGCCGTTGGCAAGGCCTCCCATGACTCCCAACCAGACACAGCTCTTAGTTGTATTGCGGTAATTCACTGGAGTATTTTTATCACTAAAATGACATGAGCTGCGTTACACAACCTTAGAAATTTACTTCTCGTTCATCAAAATCCCACAGACAGTAATAGACGAGAGTAAGTGATGGGCTGGAAGAAAGCATTTTTTATTCAGCATGCTTGTTAAGGCAGAACCTTCTTTATTTGAGATCTACAGACTTTTGTGTGCTGTCGAGTTCATTTGTGAAGCTATTTAAAACCAATTACATTATTTATACAAGACTGTTGGGACACATTTATAGAATATGATTAGATCAAGAAACTCTCGAGTCATGAACATTTGCAAGCGCAGGAAGTGGCTGGTAACATCTGACTGATGGCTGTAGTCCCGCCATCAACACAGCAAAACAATTAATAAAAACTGGATCAGCAGGCTGGATGATGCCCTTTTCTCTATTGCTCTCTCTCTCGCTCTCTCTCTCTCTCGCTCTCTCTCTCTCTCTCGCCCCCCCCCCCTCTCTCTCACACACAAACACACAAACACACACACACA
>JAYDZG010000009.1:6376599-6390129 GCA_034509265.1 Microcambeva bendego | reverse complement strand
GCCCTATTAATATATATATATTAACAATTGTAAAGTTATACGGTCATTTATTCAACCATGTTCCTAAAATTAAAGATGAAATTACTTTTGAAACAATTTAAAAGCAGGTCTTTGTACGATTTGTGCTTTATAGCATCAAATAATATTTCAGATCAGATATTGATTTGTATTTCTTCATGTATTTGGCTTAGTTTTTACACTGGATGCCCTTCCTGACACAGCCCTCCACAGTAATCTGGGCTTGGGACCAGCACTACAATGAGCACTGGTATGCATCCTAGTGGCTGGGTACCTACAGGACGATTCTGTGTGTCAAATTAGCCTGGCTTTATGTTTATGGAGTGTGGAAGGAACCCACCCTCCCCCTGCCCCATTCATAATTGGTGATCAGACAAAAACTCATGTCAGAAAAAAGGAAAGGCAATTTTTCCGTTGCAAAATGGTCCATAAAACTCTATGAGCAGGTAAAGTAGTGTATAAATCAGAAGATTGAAGAAACTAAACTCTTCGAACTGAATAAATCCACAGCTCATATTAACACATCTGTTTATAGGACACCTCAAAACACTATGACTTGAAACTATGATTCAAAATAAACAGTCAGAAATCCTCTTGAGAGTTTAGTATAAGGCATGTTGGAGACTCTCAAACAGATGGAAGGTTTCTCTGTTCTGATGAGACCCAAACTGAACTGTTTGGCTTTCCTGCAAAGCACTGTGTTTGGCAGAAACCCTGCTCAGCTCATTACTCTGTGCTGGTGTAGATGTTTTTTCATCAGCATGGATTGGAAAACTAGTCATGGATGAATGCAACATGGATTAAGCTAAATACAGACAGGATCTCAAAAAAAATTCTGGTCACCTCATTCAATGTGACAGAGCAATTGAACCAAAAGGAAAATTCCAACTGAGACATTTCCAGAAGACAAGGATGGTTCACGCAGAACTGGTGGAGAGAACTGCCAGTGATACATTTCTGCATTCATGTTTAAGTCACAATTGAACATATTTTGTAAATTACGTGGCCATATGGAAGACACCTGGATGCTGTCATAGAATTGTATATACAGAGGCGGTGCAGTTGCTTAGTGGGTAGCACTGTCTCCCTACAGCAAGAAGTTCGATCCCCAGGCGGGGCGGTCCGGCTCCTTTCTGTGTGGAGTTTGCATGTTCTCCTTGTGTCTGCGTGAGCTTACTCTGGGTGCTCTGGTTTCCTCCCACAGTCCAAAAACATGCAGCCAGGATAATTGGAGAGACAAAATTGTCCATGACTGTGTTTAATATAAACTTGTGAAATGATGAACCTTGAGTGATGAATAACCGTGGGTGTGCCATGAATGTAACCAAGAGAGTAAAACATGATGTTAAAATCCTAATAAACAAACAAACACTGGGATTTGCAATTATTTATAAAAGTTTTATGTAATTTAGTATTAATATATAAAATCTTATTTATATATATTGTTTATACTGTTATATTTATAATTCATTTAATTGTATTTGTTTCTGTAATACTGTTTTCACTGTTTAGTGCTGTTTTTGCTTATAAAATAAAGAAACTCTGAATGACATAAACCTCCGCGGTGTCTTTGTGACTATATAAACAAAATGATCGATCATGCTAGGGGCACCAACCAAAATCTTCTTTCGGGCACCACAATGGTCTGGGCCGGCCAACTGCTTATTTTTTATCCGCATGAATTCGTATTGAGATATATTTCCAGCAAAGAGAATATGTTACCAGTCTCCATTATCCCTCGTCTCTGTGCAGACATCAATCAGCCAGCAAAGTCATGAGGAATTCTGACACTCTGACATTCCTGCCCTCAAATGAGCCAATCGTACTTCATAGGTGCCCAGTTTACCAGTAGTAGAGCTGAGATTAGAACCTGGAAGTTCAAGATGTCTGCTGTTAAATGTTTTTTTGCTGTGTCATCTCAGGTGTTTTTATTTTATTCTACGCACCATGAGAGCTGAAGCCACGTCCTCACCAAACGTCTGTCTTTTCATTCTAATATGTTTTGACAAAACCATTAATATTCTAGCATTGTTTTATAATTTAGGATGAATTTGATAGGATTTATAAATTTTTATGAGAAACACATAAATCATTCACTTATTCGTTCATTCATTTTTTTATTCATTAATACATTCATTCTTGGAAATGTTTTATTCTGGCCACACGTTGCCTGGTGTGCTTTTTAAGAAATATGAACAGAACATTCTTATGTTCTTTGACTAACACAGGCGCTCTAGTCTCCGTCAGGTACCATGTAAGCTCCGCAGTAATCAGCTGGATTATAAAAATGAGCTTGATGCTCGAATGAAAAATGCAGATAATTGTTTATATAAAAAAAACTCGGTCTGCCTGCTTTTCATGGAAATACACAAAGAACAGGAGCTGACAGTTGTGGAAAAAGGCATCCAGTGTGAACATACTCTGAGTTCATTTGTGTTAATGGTAAATGAATGAGGTTTTAACCTTTCCCAGCAGCTGGCATCGGGAGAAGATGACTGACAGAAAAAGATTGCCAGAAACAGATGGCATTGATATTCATGAAGCGCAAAAAAGAGAACAGACAGAACTCAGTATTCCAGTTTATTTTAGACTGTACGGATGTGAAAATCTTTATTCATGCGAACACATACGTCGACTGGATTGAGGTTCGTCTTGACCTTTTCTTTTCCATGAATGACAAAAAGCCTAATAAGTCATCCCTTCCTTTCAGTGCGACTTCTGAAAAATGAAAAAAATACTACATTTGTAAATAAAAGCGGAAGTACATCCAATCAGTTTTGGGTTTATAGGTTTATTTTGGCAGGAGAAGGTACTGTTAGGTGATACTGTGACCTTTCAGCCATACGCCATTACAAAAACCTTCCTCCCACTGAAGCAGGAGGGGTGAATAAATAAAAGAAACAAACAAAAGATCACCAGAACCACTGTGATTCAACTAATGAATCCCGGAATTATTTTCAATTGCCAACCTGTGGCTGCAAGCTGGCATTTGTTTCTGTGTTTGTTTGGTAGATAAGCACCTCTGTGTGAAGATGTGACAGTAAAAAGGCCAGAGATGTTGTGATATTGCTAATTATTTCTCGGTTTTGACACAATATGAAAAAAAGGTTTTTGTTTTTCTGTGCATGATTCATTTTTAATGTGTTGAATAAAGAAGTCACATTTAGAGGATAAATACAGCTCTGTGATGTGCTGTCATAATGTAGCTTCTACTATCAATTACATTGTAATTTTCTTAAATAAATTTTCAATTTTCCTCCCTAATCTTGTATCAAATTACCTTACTGCATCACACACCCCCTGTAATGATACGCTCCAGGACAAGAGCCGTGACTAACGCAATCTCCCTCTTTTCACCTGCGTGAGACGAGTTCATATGCAGATCAGCTTTGTGTGCATGAAGCCACACCATGATCAACGCATTATCTCTCGCCTGAGCAAGCACCATCAATCATCCAGCCGAGATAATGATTGCATCAATTATGAACTCTGGTCCAGCTCGCACCCTGTACACACGAGAGCCAATCGTTGTTTGTGTAGGTGCCCAGCCTGCTGGACGGCAGGGATGAGATTCAAAAATGATGTGTTCAAAATCTCAGCTCTGGTGTGCTAGTGTGTTTTACCACTCCACCCCTTGAGCACCTTATTGCACATATTTGAAATTACCATGCAGATAAATTTGGTCACAAAGTCACCTGTATTGAAGTGAAGTGAAGGAACCCAGTTTGGGGAGATTAGAAGAGATCAGTGGACTGTACATGTATTGGAGGGAGCGGGTGTAAGGAAATTTACCTTCCCCAGACGCAATCAAGGTCCTCAGCAGTGGAAGACCAATTGGCTACTGTCAGGATCTTAAACATGAAGAGAAAAATCACCAGTTTATAAAAGCTTTAATAAACAATAGTTGATAAAGCTTGATCAAGCGTTCCTCTCTCAGATTTTTTTTATATCATTGTGTCTGAAAATGACCGACAAGACACAAAGAGAGAATAAAGAACCCTTCCTAGCCCAGCTTAGGTATACTCCGATGGGTTGGGTCAGTAGTTTTCCACTGACCTGCCAATTCTGTATGAAAAAACTAGTTAAAACCAGTTCTGAGGACACCTACTCCTTGGCCTTGACCATCCTGCAGCAGTTTCCAGACAAAGAGTTATTTTACCAATAGTATCAGTACACCAGGCAAAAGGGAAATCTGAAAATCCTAACACTACACTAAAAAAAGGGGAAAAGTAGATATAAAATAGAAAGAAAGCCACAAAACATACTTTGTATATTTTTAATATGTATTCTGTTGAGTAGTTCTTTATAACTTTTTTATCCAGCCTAATTACACAACATGAAACAATGGTTTATTAATTTCAGGTGGAAAATGTTAAAATTATGCCAAAATGTCAGGGGTTAATGAGCAACACCACTGGAGGAAGCCAACAAGGCAAAAGGTTCGTGTTTACCAACCTAAAGCAACAGAAGCTATTAAAATCGTTTTCCTTGGAGTACTTTCCACAGAAAGCCTCGACCGAAAATGAGCATCCACAACGGCCTGATGTTAATTTGTTGATGCCGTTAGCAGAGTCTCATGCGAGTGAAATAAATAAAAATAATTATACAAATGAAATGACAGGTATTCCGGGAAATTAACAAGGGGCAGATCTCAGAGCCATTAGTCAGTGGAATGTGAAATGAAAAAGCTAAGTCAAATAACTAATTAATGTTGTGTTGGGAACATGTGGCTCAGGAACGTATATGAATTATGTGCAGCTCTTCCGGTGTGACAGTGACATCACTGGTGCTGATGTTCTGCTGAATAATGATACCTTGGAACCTGTTCCAGAGATGTGGGAGAGTCTGTGTGTTTGATTGTGACCCTCCTTATCCACACAGCGATCCTAAACCAACACATGCACCAGTTTTACTATAGTCATCAATGGAGGAGGATGCAAATCACAATGGAATGAAACAATTGGGATCTAACTATAGTTTATCTTAAAATAAAATCTTTTTATTTAATGAATATACATAAATACTGTTTTGTTTATCTAAATGAATGCCATTTTATTCAGACGGTAGGAACACAATATGCAAAATGATGCTGGTTTCAAATTGTGCCGGTGCCTTCTGCTGTTTAAAGTAAATATCAATTCATATTAAATAAATAATCGATTCAAATCACATGTGCACGGATTTGTCCTTGTTAAATCCTTAGGAAACTACTAACAAGCTGATGAAATGCAAAGATTAACCAAGAGTATTTGTGGTCTTGTTATGGATGTCTATTTTTATCCGAAAACAAGCATGGCCCAATTTATGGTGATAGGAAGATGTTCTCCTCCCTTCGCACCTTGACATAAGTTCATGCTATCCTTTTGGTTCCCAGTTCCAAAGTAACTCAAAACTGGGTTCAGAAAGTGGAAATAAACCTGTTCTAAGTTCGAAAAGTGTTTTAGGTTGCCAGGTTACAGGGAATAGTGTAACAGCGATGGATATGTGTACTAATGTGTTATTTTCATTATATGTGCTGTGAAAACTGCCAAACAGGAGCTAAATGTAGAGAGGAGTGTCCACATTCGCACTATATGTCTTTTACTTTTATTTGTCTCTGTTTTACATCATCTCTAATCTGCATGAACTGATAAATCTTATATGTATCATGTCGTTCTGTCTTCATGTTGCCTGCTGCTGTCGCCAAAAAGGCCATTTTTCTACAAATAAGCAAAATGAATGATCTGACCTCAGAAAGTGTGGGTGGTAGAATAAAATGTGGCTGATACGGTTCTAAAAATGTGCATGTTTTGATGTGTGTGTTTGGGTGGTGGTTCCTCTGGGTACCGTGTTTCACACCCACCTTCCAAAAACATGTTGAAAGTGGATTGGCGGTTTGAAAATGCTCATGAAGCTGAGTAGGTAAGCAAATGTGTAAGAGTGCTGTCCTGGAAGGGATTGGCACCGGGTCCATGGTGTGTTCCCAGTGTTTTTTGACTCGTTACAACTTGATCAGGATTGGGTCAGGATTCGAGTTATTTAAGTAGAACAGTACGCTTTGTATTTTTCTCTTAACATTTAATCTCATCAGGGTTAGAAAGGTCCTGGCAGTACAAGACTGGATGTGCAATAAAGAAGTTATTGTGTTACAGCACAGCACATGTTGCTCTCCTTTGCCGTAAAGCATTATGTGCACTAAATGGAGTCTATTATGGCTTGGAAAACCACTCTAGATATAGACATTTTTGCTCTTGTCTGCATTGTGAAAGTCATATACGTTTGAATATTATTACAATGACTCACAAACCAGATAGTAAGCATGACTGTCAGCAATCAAACGTGACCCCCGATTTGGTCTGTTCCCTTGGTTAATTGTTTCTGTAGAGCATTAACTTAAGTTTAGGATCTTCAAAAAGTTTCTGCAATTTTTATATTATGGTTTGAAACAGTCAGAAGAGAAGTAATTGGTCATGTCTGAGAGAGCATATAGTCCTGGACACTCAGGAAGCTCTAAGGATAAGAAGAGGTGAATCAGAGACTCCACCAAACGCTCAACCAAAAGACTTTTTCTGATGGCATTAAAATGGTATGACGCTGTAAAAATGTATGGAAGAGGAAGGTGACTATGAAAAAAAGAGAAATTCTTTACATTATTAAAAATTGTCCCAGTCAATACTCTATATTTGTATTGTATTCATATCTAGCACCAGTCATAATAATAATAATAATAATAATAATAATAATAATAATAATAATAATAATAATAATAATAATATGATTATTATTATTATTATTATTATTATTATTATTATTATTATTATTATGACTGGTGCTAGATATGAATACAATACAAATATAGAGTATTGACTGGGACAATTTTTAATAATGTAAAGAATTTCTCTTTTTTTCATAGTCACCTTCCTCTTCCATACATTTTTACAGCGTCATACCATTTTAATGCCATCAGAAAAAGTCTTTTGGTTGAGCGTTTGGTGGAGTCTCTGATTCACCTCTTCTTATCCTTAGAGCTTCCTGAGTGTCCAGGACTATATGCTCTCTCAGACATGACCAATTACTTCTCTTCTGACTGTTTCAAACCATAATATAAAAATTGCAGAAACTTTTTGAAGATCCTAAACTTAAGTTAATGCTCTACAGAAACAATTAACCAAGGGAACAGACCAAATCGGGGGTCACGTTTGATTGCTGACAGTCATGCTTACTATCTGGTTTGTGAGTCATTGTAATAATATTCAAACGTATATGACTTTCACAATGCAGACAAGAGCAAAAATGTCTATATCTAGAGTGGTTTTCCAAGCCATAATAGACTCCATTTAGTGCACATAATGCTTTACGGCAAAGGAGAGCAACATGTGCTGTGCTGTAACACAATAACTTCTTTATTGCACATCCAGTCTTGTACTGCCAGGACCTTTCTAACCCTGATGAGATTAAATGTTAAGAGAAAAATACAAAGCGTACTGTTCTACTTAAATAACTCGAATCCTGACCCAATCCTGATCAAGTTGTAACGAGTCAAAAAACACTGGGAACACACCATGGACCCGGTGCCAATCCCTTCCAGGACAGCACTCTTACACATTTGCTTACCTACTCAGCTTCATGAGCATTTTCAAACCGCCAATCCACTTTCAACATGTTTTTGGAAGGTGGGTGTGAAACACGGTACCCAGAGGAACCACCACCCAAACACACACATCAAAACATGCACATTTTTAGAACCGTATCAGCCACATTTTATTCTACCACCCACACTTTCTGAGGTCAGATCATTCATTTTGCTTATTTGTAGAAAAATGGCCTTTTTGGCGACAGCAGCAGGCAACATGAAGACAGAACGACATGATACATATAAGATTTATCAGTTCATGCAGATTAGAGATGATGTAAAACAGAGACAAATAAAAGTAAAAGACATATAGTGCGAATGTGGACACTCCTCTCTACATTTAGCTCCTGTTTGGCAGTTTTCACAGCACATATAATGAAAATAACACATTAGTACACATATCCATCGCTGTTACACTATTCCCTGTAACCTGGCAACCTAAAACACTTTTCGAACTTAGAACAGGTTTATTTCCACTTTCTGAACCCAGTTTTGAGTTACTTTGGAACTGGGAACCAAAAGGATAGCATGAACTTATGTCAAGGTGCGAAGGGAGGAGAACATCTTCCTATCACCATAAATTGGGCCATGCTTGTTTTCGGATAAAAATAGACATCCATAACAAGACCACAAATACTCTTGGTTAATCTTTGCATTTCATCAGCTTGTTAGTAGTTTCCTAAGGATTTAACAAGGACAAATCCGTGCACATGTGATTTGAATCGATTATTTATTTAATATGAATTGATATTTACTTTAAACAGCAGAAGGCACCGGCACAATTTGAAACCAGCATCATTTTGCATATTGTGTTCCTACCGTCTGAATAAAATGGCATTCATTTAGATAAACAAAACAGTATTTATGTATATTCATTAAATAAAAAGATTTTATTTTAAGATAAACTATAGTTAGATCCCAATTGTTTCATTCCATTGTGATTTGCATCCTCCTCCATTGATGACTATAGTAAAACTGGTGCATGTGTTGGTTTAGGATCGCTGTGTGGATAAGGAGGGTCACAATCAAACACACAGACTCTCCCACATCTCTGGAACAGGTTCCAAGGTATCATTATTCAGCAGAACATCAGCACCAGTGATGTCACTGTCACACCGGAAGAGCTGCACATAATTCATATACGTTCCTGAGCCACATGTTCCCAACACAACATTAATTAGTTATTTGACTTAGCTTTTTCATTTCACATTCCACTGACTAATGGCTCTGAGATCTGCCCCTTGTTAATTTCCCGGAATACCTGTCATTTCATTTGTATAATTATTTTTATTTATTTCACTCGCATGAGACTCTGCTAACGGCATCAACAAATTAACATCAGGCCGTTGTGGATGCTCATTTTCGGTCGAGGCTTTCTGTGGAAAGTACTCCAAGGAAAACGATTTTAATAGCTTCTGTTGCTTTAGGTTGGTAAACACGAACCTTTTGCCTTGTTGGCTTCCTCCAGTGGTGTTGCTCATTAACCCCTGACATTTTGGCATAATTTTAACATTTTCCACCTGAAATTAATAAACCATTGTTTCATGTTGTGTAATTAGGCTGGATAAAAAAGTTATAAAGAACTACTCAACAGAATACATATTAAAAATATACAAAGTATGTTTTGTGGCTTTCTTTCTATTTTATATCTACTTTTCCCCTTTTTTTAGTGTAGTGTTAGGATTTTCAGATTTCCCTTTTGCCTGGTGTACTGATACTATTGGTAAAATAACTCTTTGTCTGGAAACTGCTGCAGGATGGTCAAGGCCAAGGAGTAGGTGTCCTCAGAACTGGTTTTAACTAGTTTTTTCATACAGAATTGGCAGGTCAGTGGAAAACTACTGACCCAACCCATCGGAGTATACCTAAGCTGGGCTAGGAAGGGTTCTTTATTCTCTCTTTGTGTCTTGTCGGTCATTTTCAGACACAATGATATAAAAAAAATCTGAGAGAGGAACGCTTGATCAAGCTTTATCAACTATTGTTTATTAAAGCTTTTATAAACTGGTGATTTTTCTCTTCATGTTTAAGATCCTGACAGTAGCCAATTGGTCTTCCACTGCTGAGGACCTTGATTGCGTCTGGGGAAGGTAAATTTCCTTACACCCGCTCCCTCCAATACATGTACAGTCCACTGATCTCTTCTAATCTCCCCAAACTGGGTTCCTTCACTTCACTTCAATACAGGTGACTTTGTGACCAAATTTATCTGCATGGTAATTTCAAATATGTGCAATAAGGTGCTCAAGGGGTGGAGTGGTAAAACACACTAGCACACCAGAGCTGAGATTTTGAACACATCATTTTTGAATCTCATCCCTGCCGTCCAGCAGGCTGGGCACCTACACAAACAACGATTGGCTCTCGTGTGTACAGGGTGCGAGCTGGACCAGAGTTCATAATTGATGCAATCATTATCTCGGCTGGATGATTGATGGTGCTTGCTCAGGCGAGAGATAATGCGTTGATCATGGTGTGGCTTCATGCACACAAAGCTGATCTGCATATGAACTCGTCTCACGCAGGTGAAAAGAGGGAGATTGCGTTAGTCACGGCTCTTGTCCTGGAGCGTATCATTACAGGGGGTGTGTGATGCAGTAAGGTAATTTGATACAAGATTAGGGAGGAAAATTGAAAATTTATTTAAGAAAATTACAATGTAATTGATAGTAGAAGCTACATTATGACAGCACATCACAGAGCTGTATTTATCCTCTAAATGTGACTTCTTTATTCAACACATTAAAAATGAATCATGCACAGAAAAACAAAAACCTTTTTTTCATATTGTGTCAAAACCGAGAAATAATTAGCAATATCACAACATCTCTGGCCTTTTTACTGTCACATCTTCACACAGAGGTGCTTATCTACCAAACAAACACAGAAACAAATGCCAGCTTGCAGCCACAGGTTGGCAATTGAAAATAATTCCGGGATTCATTAGTTGAATCACAGTGGTTCTGGTGATCTTTTGTTTGTTTCTTTTATTTATTCACCCCTCCTGCTTCAGTGGGAGGAAGGTTTTTGTAATGGCGTATGGCTGAAAGGTCACAGTATCACCTAACAGTACCTTCTCCTGCCAAAATAAACCTATAAACCCAAAACTGATTGGATGTACTTCCGCTTTTATTTACAAATGTAGTATTTTTTTCATTTTTCAGAAGTCGCACTGAAAGGAAGGGATGACTTATTAGGCTTTTTGTCATTCATGGAAAAGAAAAGGTCAAGACGAACCTCAATCCAGTCGACGTATGTGTTCGCATGAATAAAGATTTTCACATCCGTACAGTCTAAAATAAACTGGAATACTGAGTTCTGTCTGTTCTCTTTTTTGCGCTTCATGAATATCAATGCCATCTGTTTCTGGCAATCTTTTTCTGTCAGTCATCTTCTCCCGATGCCAGCTGCTGGGAAAGGTTAAAACCTCATTCATTTACCATTAACACAAATGAACTCAGAGTATGTTCACACTGGATGCCTTTTTCCACAACTGTCAGCTCCTGTTCTTTGTGTATTTCCATGAAAAGCAGGCAGACCGAGTTTTTTTTATATAAACAATTATCTGCATTTTTCATTCGAGCATCAAGCTCATTTTTATAATCCAGCTGATTACTGCGGAGCTTACATGGTACCTGACGGAGACTAGAGCGCCTGTGTTAGTCAAAGAACATAAGAATGTTCTGTTCATATTTCTTAAAAAGCACACCAGGCAACGTGTGGCCAGAATAAAACATTTCCAAGAATGAATGTATTAATGAATAAAAAAATGAATGAACGAATAAGTGAATGATTTATGTGTTTCTCATAAAAATTTATAAATCCTATCAAATTCATCCTAAATTATAAAACAATGCTAGAATATTAATGGTTTTGTCAAAACATATTAGAATGAAAAGACAGACGTTTGGTGAGGACGTGGCTTCAGCTCTCATGGTGCGTAGAATAAAATAAAAACACCTGAGATGACACAGCAAAAAAACATTTAACAGCAGACATCTTGAACTTCCAGGTTCTAATCTCAGCTCTACTACTGGTAAACTGGGCACCTATGAAGTACGATTGGCTCATTTGAGGGCAGGAATGTCAGAGTGTCAGAATTCCTCATGACTTTGCTGGCTGATTGATGTCTGCACAGAGACGAGGGATAATGGAGACTGGTAACATATTCTCTTTGCTGGAAATATATCTCAATACGAATTCATGCGGATAAAAAATAAGCAGTTGGCCGGCCCAGACCATTGTGGTGCCCGAAAGAAGATTTTGGTTGGTGCCCCTAGCATGATCGATCATTTTGTTTATATAGTCACAAAGACACCGCGGAGGTTTATGTCATTCAGAGTTTCTTTATTTTATAAGCAAAAACAGCACTAAACAGTGAAAACAGTATTACAGAAACAAATACAATTAAATGAATTATAAATATAACAGTATAAACAATATATATAAATAAGATTTTATATATTAATACTAAATTACATAAAACTTTTATAAATAATTGCAAATCCCAGTGTTTGTTTGTTTATTAGGATTTTAACATCATGTTTTACTCTCTTGGTTACATTCATGGCACACCCACGGTTATTCATCACTCAAGGTTCATCATTTCACAAGTTTATATTAAACACAGTCATGGACAATTTTGTCTCTCCAATTATCCTGGCTGCATGTTTTTGGACTGTGGGAGGAAACCAGAGCACCCAGAGTAAGCTCACGCAGACACAAGGAGAACATGCAAACTCCACACAGAAAGGAGCCGGACCGCCCCGCCTGGGGATCGAACTTCTTGCTGTAGGGAGACAGTGCTACCCACTAAGCAACTGCACCGCCTCTGTATATACAATTCTATGACAGCATCCAGGTGTCTTCCATATGGCCACGTAATTTACAAAATATGTTCAATTGTGACTTAAACATGAATGCAGAAATGTATCACTGGCAGTTCTCTCCACCAGTTCTGCGTGAACCATCCTTGTCTTCTGGAAATGTCTCAGTTGGAATTTTCCTTTTGGTTCAATTGCTCTGTCACATTGAATGAGGTGACCAGAATTTTTTTTGAGATCCTGTCTGTATTTAGCTTAATCCATGTTGCATTCATCCATGACTAGTTTTCCAATCCATGCTGATGAAAAAACATCTACACCAGCACAGAGTAATGAGCTGAGCAGGGTTTCTGCCAAACACAGTGCTTTGCAGGAAAGCCAAACAGTTCAGTTTGGGTCTCATCAGAACAGAGAAACCTTCCATCTGTTTGAGAGTCTCCAACATGCCTTATACTAAACTCTCAAGAGGATTTCTGACTGTTTATTTTGAATCATAGTTTCAAGTCATAGTGTTTTGAGGTGTCCTATAAACAGATGTGTTAATATGAGCTGTGGATTTATTCAGTTCGAAGAGTTTAGTTTCTTCAATCTTCTGATTTATACACTACTTTACCTGCTCATAGAGTTTTATGGACCATTTTGCAACGGAAAAATTGCCTTTCCTTTTTTCTGACATGAGTTTTTGTCTGATCACCAATTATGAATGGGGCAGGGGGAGGGTGGGTTCCTTCCACACTCCATAAACATAAAGCCAGGCTAATTTGACACACAGAATCGTCCTGTAGGTACCCAGCCACTAGGATGCATACCAGTGCTCATTGTAGTGCTGGTCCCAAGCCCAGATTACTGTGGAGGGCTGTGTCAGGAAGGGCATCCAGTGTAAAAACTAAGCCAAATACATGAAGAAATACAAATCAATATCTGATCTGAAATATTATTTGATGCTATAAAGCACAAATCGTACAAAGACCTGCTTTTAAATTGTTTCAAAAGTAATTTCATCTTTAATTTTAGGAACATGGTTGAATAAATGACCGTATAACTTTACAATTGTTAATATATATATATTAATAGGGC
>JAYDZG010000009.1:6188510-6204495 GCA_034509265.1 Microcambeva bendego | reverse complement strand
GCCCCACCCGGGGATCCAACCCAGGACCTTCTTGCTGTGAGGCGACAGTGCTACCCACTAAGCCACCGTGCCGCCCATCTTAATGCATAGGTACCTGTAAAACATCATCATCGATGGATCGACATACTGTCCAATATCAGGGAAAAGAAACGGCTTGCTTGGTTACTACAAGTAAAGATGTTTGAAAGAAATTTAAGAAAAAAATGAACATTTGGTAAAAATGAGTCGAGCTGGAAACACTCACAGATGTTCCCAAAGTCACGGCTTTCCTAGTGTGTCAGTATTTTTGTATTCATTTTAAATTCACAAACCTTTGTTTAATGTAAAGATGGCTTGTTGACCAGTATGAGGCCAATCTGTGTACAACACATGTGTCTGAAAGCAGCGTGTTACAACATGCCAGCCCCAAATGGTATTAGCGAAAAAGTGAGCTGATTCGTCGCCCCACTCTTCGTCTCCACATCTCTAATTAACACTGTCGAGGCAAGGCAGGTCCCTGAACAAAACTTCTAAGCCGATGTTGTTTTGTCTGCATCTGTAGTAGACCTTCTAAATCCAGAGATGTGAGAAAAGGTTTCTTAACACGTCGGAGTATTCTGAATATCTGCTTTAGTTACTTCAACCCCCTACTCCACATCAACTCTCAAGTCAAGGTCGTGAAAATATTCCATGTTAATGCTTGAATGGTACCACCCATGCCTCTGTTTTTCTCCCCTCACTCATTGTGATTTACATTTATAGCATTTAGCACAATTTTATCTGAAAATACAGAACTTGGAGACCAACAGTGAAGGAGACCAGCAGTGGCAACGTTTCAGCAATGGGGCTTAAACCAGCAACCTTGTAATTTGTAATCCAGGAGCTTAACCACTGAGCTATAATTTCCCAACCTGCTGTACGTCTGTACTTTTGATATGCCATGGAATTTCAATATTAAATGTATCTATTGATAACATATGCAATGTATAGGGGGATCTTTAAAAGGGTTTTGCACTTTCATTAAACTGTATTTACTAAAACAAGAACAAATTGCATCACTTTTCTAGTCACTTTCCTTTGTGATGCATAAAATATTTTTGGTTCAGCACATTGCCACTGATTCACCATTGATGCACCACTGTTTTCACATCATCACATGAAAATGTTCTTGCCTTTAAAGCTTGTTTGCGTGTCCAACAAGATCTAAGATCTACTTCTTCCACCCTCATTGTTTCCATGCAAAATATATGTGTGGAAACTTTTTGAAGATATCCATAGGTTCTACACTATATGGTTAATTTATCATTTCTTGTGCCCCTGTTCTCAAATATGTGGAGGACCTCTTAATAGCGCTTGAGCCAAGATCTCCCACTTGATGGGTGGCACTGTGGCCTCATAGCAAGAAGGTCCTGGGTTCGAGCCTCACCTTCACTTGCATGTCTTAAACACATGCAGACATGGGGAGATGTGAACTGGAGACACTAAATTATACGACTGTTCGATATAATGTTTTGTAACAAGTAACTACCAAAGTAACCATAGAGTATAAAACCTGATGTTAATATACTAATACATTTTAAATAAAAAGAAATACATCAACCATGTAACTAATCAATACTAGTTTGGATTGAATAAATAAATACATCAGCATATTAAACATGAAAATGCCATTTCATCATGCGCCACTAACAGAACAGATACTGCCCTACGAAATCATTTAAATGATATTTTAATAATCTGTCTCATTGTATTGTGTGTACAAAATGCAATTCATTATGACGATGATACAAATCTCCAACAGTATACATGATGCATATTGTCACTGTGCTCCAGGAACTACTGTGCACCTGCCACGTCCACCGCCGGAGCAATAGCCAGCTCATTTAATTATCCACAGCTGCACCTAATCTCTGGGAATGTATTCATGGCATATAAGAAGGCAGCCGTGGTTTAGTTTGGATTTTCTAAAAGAATGGCACTATTGTTTTCACTTTGTCCATATGAATATATATATTCTTTCACCATATATTTAAAATGTGCCCGTGGGTTAAAGTCGGTTCAAGGTCGATCCAAGGTCAGTCCAAGGTCATTTAAGGTCACTGGACGAAAATTTCGGTTCAATTAAGAGGATCGTAAATTTTGTTTTATGATTGACTCAAGTTCTTAAAATCATTATTTTTGGTCAAATGTGGATAAAAGCCGTTCATAGCTTTGGGGCTACAACTTCGGTTCAAGCATCGTTGCAGTTCAACTCACAGAGCCAATGAACAAACACGAAATACAGTAGGACATCTAGAACAGCGAAGCAAAAAAACTGATCAGAGCTAAAGAAAATGCGCTCTGTCACTCACCACTGATCTATTTTTTTTTTAGCTTTGTTCATGTGTGTTTAGCATAGCATAGCATAGCATTAGTTTTATTCTCGTTTAACTTTAGCATTAGCACTTAGAGTAGTTTGTGTGTCTGGTCTTGTGTACCCCCGTTTTGTGACTTATTAATGTTTTGTTGGAACATCTCGACGTGTGTGTCTGCCTCTCGTCACATCTAGCCGAACTGGTTACACAGTTTAGTATAGCAAAGTTTTACTTCAGCATCACAAACCACCACACTGGCAATAGTTTCCTGGTTTTTAAAAAAAATCATATAGTTTAGATCATATAGACATATAGTTTAGTCTGGAGTAAAGAAATTTGTGTATTAAATTATTTTAAGGCATGTGATTAACATCTCATAGTATTTATCCTGGATAAAACAGCTCTTCAATAACTATCTGTCTTCATTTATTCATTTATGTGTAATTTCCTAAGCAGATATTTCATATTCATACAAAGTTGTGCTTTATTACAATGTTGGTGAGGTTCTGTCTGCCCAAAAATACTATTGACTGGAGTCATGATGGATCAGTCTTGTTGGATTTATTGCATTTGGTGTAAATACAGGGTTGTTAAATTATAGTGATTAATAATTACACAAAGGTGAAGATATGCATTAGGGATGCTGCAGAATTTGTGTGCTGATGCTGTGTATTGGTGTGTATCATGATGTGGAATGTTACTCATGATTGTGTGTGTGTGCAGGTTTGTATTCATGTTGTGTTAAAGGCTATGATTAGCCTGCAGTGTTTAAAATCCCTTACACCTCACCAAAGCCGTGCAAAATGTGCGGGAGAGGTGAGGTGAAAATGTAAAATAGATGTTTAGAAATTTTAATGAAGTGACTGACATCTCTTTCAGGACATAAATTATTCATGTTTTATTTAGAAAAGAAATTAACATGTAGTGTTTGCAGGGCAAAGGCAGAGAGATTGGTAGATTGTGGGCTAACGGGTCTGGAGCATCCACATATTGTACAGTGCTTCTGTATTTAAGTGTGTGTATGTGTGTGTGTTCATTTTGGCCCCCTCCTGGGAGGTAAGTGCTGAATTGAGTTGACTGACAGACAGACGGCTGTTCCCCGGTGACAGAAATGTGATTACCACTAGGAGGCTCATAATGAATGGATTTCTCCTGCAGGAATCAGAAAGACGTTATACACTTCTGAAAAGAGAGAGAGAGAGACAGGCAGTCAAAATATCAATACAGTTGACAAATTGGCATATTTAAAAATGACAAGTAAACAGACAGACAAATTGTTATATGGCATAATGTGTGTATACATCTGAATGTGAGGTTGTTGGGCGTTCCAGTCCAAAATTATTGTTATTATTCTTTTTTACTAAACATTGAAGTGGGTCTGTGAGGGGCGGCACGGTGGCTTAGTTGGTAGCACTTTCTGCTCACACCAAGAAGGTCCTGGGTTTGATCTCCATCGTTCCGGGTCCTTTCTGTGTGGAGTTTGCATGTTCTCCCTGTGTCTACGGGGGTTTCCTCCAGGTGCTCTGGAGTCCAAAAGCATACGGCTGGTTAATTGGAGAGACAAAATTGTCCATGACTGTGTTTGAAGTTGATTAACCTTGAGTAATTATTAATCTTATCTGTCATGAATGTAACAAAAGGTGTAAAAAATTACATTATGGGTCTGTGTAAATTTGTTTGTTCAATCAATTGCTTCCCGATTAATGAAAAGATGTCTCTTGGACTTTGATTGGTGCAAGTTATGCTAGAGCTAACCCTCCGAAACCCTCCGAAACTCCGAAATGTTTGTATGCCAAATAGTTCATAAGTCAAGGGTCTACTGTATTTGATGTTGTATGTAGCAAAGTGCTTTTATTTCACAATGTTCCTTATTAGTCCTAGGTTTCAAAAGAGAAATAATGAACAATATGATAAATTGAATGATAAATTATAAGAGACTGTTTGGCTGTTATTTTTAAATATTGCTGGTTTTCAGTGCCATTTACAGTCACCTTTGGAAAGACCTATGTAATATAACCTTGACAAACATAAAAGTACAAACAAGACATTATACTCTGTTAATAGCTGGTCCTTTTATGAAAGGGAGGTAAATTAAGGTTAGTCTACCACAAATAAAGTGTTTGAATTTTTTTTTATTATAAGACAAGGCGGTTGAATAAGTGTTTCACATTTGAATGTAAATTTGGTATCACATGAGCCACTCCTGGAAAACGATCAAAGTTCAGAAACTGATTAAAAATCTACAGCCACTTTAAAAGACAAGCTCTCTCTCTCTCGCTCTCTCTCTCTCTCTCTCTCTCTCTCTCTCTCTCTCTCTCTCTCTCTCGCTCTCTCTCTCACTCGGTTTCCTTCTCTCATGTAAATGACCTGTAGGTAAGCAGTCGAGGTCAGTTAGGAAGCTTTGTCTAAAAATGTTCATTGGGGGTGAAAAATCTGAGATTACAACTGAACAAGATTCTATTTTGTATTTTCTTTAATGAAATAAAATGTTATCTTGATAAATAATTTAATTACTGGATCTATAGAAGTTCAAATGTTACATTGTACATGAATGCTAGAATTTGTTTTTCTATATAGCCATATTTATAATAGGTAAACAAACTCAAATGTATTAACTAAAATGAGCTTCTAAATATGTTGTAAAATCCATCGGAGCAGGAAGTTTAGGAATTTTATGTTTGGTTTTTTTTCTGTTTTTTTTTTTTTAAATTAAAATGTTAGGTAAAATGTGAAACAGAAGCTCCCTAGTGGTCCTGCAATCAACTGTTTCCCATCTAATTTAATCTCAAACTGATTACATTTATTGATATTTTTATTTTTATTATTTTTCACCACTGTGCAGTGGAATTTGCATTTTAACCCAATCAGTGCAGGGAAACACACACACACACACACACACACCAATGGACACTAGGGGGAAGTGAGCACACGGGCCTGGAGCGGTGGGAAGCCCTAGCCATAGTGCCTGGAGATAAGTTAGAGGTTAGGTGCCTTGCTCAAGAGTACTTCAGTCGTGACCTGTCTGCTCTATGAATCGAACCGGCAACCTTGTGAACACAAGCTCAGTTCTCTAACCACCAGACCACTGCTTATTTTTTCACGTAATATTACACACTATCGATGTGTGCGTTGTAATGGCAATAATGTGACAAACTTGTTGAGTGAAATCCTATAATCTATTCAGTACTTGTATCATTTTATTTGGAGAAGGTTGTAGAATTTTCTCCTAATTAGAAAGTGAATGAAACATAAATAATCAGCAAGTTGAGAGCGCTACCCATTCAATGGACAAATGAAAAGATAAAGAAATCAGACTCTGGAGACATTGGACTTTGAAAGTGATGTACTCTGAGATCTCATTCTGAGAAGAACAAAGAATCCTGGTTCAGTCATTGAATGACTGAATGAGAAAAAAAAAGAAAACGAAACAAAATTGTGCTAGCGAGAAAGAGAGATTAGTGGCTAATTTCAGACTCATCATCTTGGAGGAAAAAGGCAATCCTATCAGCTCTGTTTATCCTTGCATTGGCTTCAGGCTTTGTGCCCTTTTTCGGCATGGTTCTTCCTGCTGAGTGGGATTCTCTGGACTCAATCAGCAGTCAGTAAGTCCACAATGAATGCCATTTTTATTAGGGCTGGCTCGATACCACTTTTTTGTCCTGTACAATACTGCAAATTCAGTAACTATCGATACCAATCTGTCTGTGAAGCAAACATTCTAATGGAATAAATTCAGAACTTATATCATCACAGTTTTTTCTAAACTGCTGCTTTTACTTTCACTTTTACACACAGAACATTTAGCAGCATTTTTAGTTTCAACTGTAGTTCACGTGAGTCCAAAAACATGCAGGGGAGGTGAATTGGTTCTATATAACCTTATGTACTTATTGAATTTTGTGTAATGACTGGTTACATTCATGAAAGGAAATGGTTAAAGTATAAAACCCCAATCCCCCAAAAAATCCCAATAAACAAACAAGTGCAATGGACCAGTTTTTTTTTTTAAAGCAACAGTATCAGATCGGATCACATGTTTCCCTTACAATATCTGATCATGTGATTTGCGTCAATATCGGATCGATACCGAGTATCAGATCGATGCCTGCCTTTACTTTTATATAACAGCATGACTGGTAATAAAATAATAATAAAAAAAAAACATTTGTTTAAGGATCATCACCAGTGTGATTGCTTCATGCAAGGTTTTCAGATTTTACCACAAGTTGGACATAGAATTCCAAGATTTGATTTTTGTTTGACACCTTGACAAACAATGGCAAGCCAATCAGGTCCTGATGCAGCAACATGAGAACAATGTGCCTTCCTCTGTGCCTTTGCAGTACCACAGGCATTGCAAGGACTTCCTCAATGAATAAGGACACAATGTCTCATTAAAGATCTCTCCTTAGAGTAGGGGACACGGCCGTTTTTTGTCTTTTTGTTGTCTGTGCACTCAGTGGATCCTCCTGAGCTTTTCTGGGTTGTTTTATAAATCTTTTTGGGTAGATTGTTGGACCTGGACTGTTTTACATTATGAAATGTGGCCGAATGGCAGTGATGTGAGTGAGGGAGAGGGAGAGAATTCTGTTTACTCACATCATTTGTGCACCTGCATTGGCACCAACAGTTCGTAAGTGAAGCATGAATATCACTTCACATCGCTTCTTTTTATGCTGGACTTAAACAATAAAAAACCCATTGAGTTGTTCAATGTTACTCTGACTGCCATCTTAAAGGTGTAACCAACCTTTTCAGCATACCCTGTAGGTAGACATGACATATATTTTCTGTGAGCTGTTATTAGTCACCGTTGTGCAAGGGAAATGACCCAACAAGCCGAGCTTAGGTGTGTGTGACGCGCTGGAGTTCGGGCTCAGTCTACGTATCGATTTGGTTTTGTAATTCCGCTCTTAATGTCTGACTTGGGTCTGATCGAGCAGACGGCGCTTGCAAAGGTTTTGCGTAAGGCCTTTGTTTTATATTCAAGAGGTGCTCAGTGTGTTTTAGATTCAAAAAGGTCAGAGGAAAAATACGTGCTGGTGTTTCTTATTCTGAAAGCTTTTGATCCATGACAGCACATATTTAGATCAAGACTTTTTTAAGCTCAAACACCTTTTCAAACACACATTAATAAGGACAGTTTTTCAGCTAGTGACTCCACTCCAGCCATATAAATAGGGCTAGGTTGCCTGCACCTATTAAAAAGTCATTTGTGACAAAACCCCAAGTGAAATTTTAATATGGCAGAAAAAGTGAGGTCTGCATGATTAGAAGTGATATTTTTTTATTATTTCAACAAGCATGAAGATGATGAACACTACACACAACTAAAGGCTACTTGGGGATGTGTACTGTGTATGAACATTCATTAGCTGGTTTCTGGATCAGAGTTCTAATCCTTTATTCTTTTCTCTTCTTTGGATCTGTATAGTATAAGCAGGTGGAGCAGTACATGTCTTTCCATAAGCTGCCAGCAGACATGCGTCAGAGGATCCACGATTACTACGAGCACCGCTATCAGGGCAAGATGTTCGATGAGGAAAGCATCCTGGGGGAGCTGAATGAGCCGCTCAGGGAGGTAAGCTTGAACAGATTTGTTTTTATTTTTTATTTTTTTCTAAGCAGTAATGGCTAAGAATAAATATAAAGACAAAATACCGACCAGCTGTTCATCAGCACGCAAACCGTTCTGAAGTTTAAAATATGAGATTCTGTATTTTAAATGCTTTATTATACACCGGCATTACACACCAATGGGCATAACAATGTTGTGTTGGCCCCCATTTGGCTACTTAAACAGAGCTGACACTGTGATGCATTTTGCTCCGACACCTTTCTATCAGAACAAGCATTAACTTCTTCAGCAATTTGAGTTACAGTTAGATCAGACAATATGGGCCTGCCTTCGATCCCCATGTTCATCATTGAGCCTTGGCTCCCCAAGGACTCTGGTTTAACATTGATCCTTCCTTGGACCACGAATATTTACTGACCACTGCAGACCAGGAACATCCCTCAGCAGTTTAGAATTTGGAGATGCTCCGATCCAGTGGTCTAGCCATCACAATTTGCCCATTTTTTAACCAATAAAGACATTTCCATGCATGTCTTAATTGGTAGAATGCAATATTTCTATTTTTTTAATTCTTCCAAATATTCTTCATTTGCTGGAATAGCCAACATAGAAACCAACATTGCAACTATGCAGCTTTTAATCATTCCCTAGCTTAGTCTTGTTGCCACTGTTTGTGCACTGGAACGTTTTTTTTTATTATTTAAAGTTTAGAATGGGAGCAGTACAAAATGGAGTGGCCTGTCTCTTGAGACATTTTAACTTTTCTAATTTGCACTGTTTTCATTTGTATATTGTGCACATGTTATGTTCAAAGAGCACCAACATGCACTAAGTTATTAGTACTCTAAATGTAAAGTAGGGAAATGTAGTTTAATTTAGGGGAAAAAACATAAATGACTCTTGAATTTCTTTCTTGTTTTGTAGGAAATAATCAACTTTAACTGTCGAAAGCTGGTGGCTTCGATGCCTCTGTTTGCCAATGCAGATCCAAATTTTGTGACATCCATGCTGACAAAGCTGCGTTTTGAGGTTTTTCAGCCGGGAGACTACATCATCCGAGAAGGAACCATCGGGAAAAAAATGTATTTTATTCAGCATGGAGTCGTCAGTGTGCTTACCAAAGGAAACAAGGAGACCAAGCTGTCAGACGGCTCCTACTTCGGAGGTAATGGAGCGTTCACCGCAACAATGACTGTGATTTTAAACAGTATCTTACAAAAGTGAGTACACCACTCACATTTTAAAATATTATATCTTTTCATGGTACACTGACGATATGACACTTTGATTCAATTTAAAGTAGTCAGTGTACAGATTGAATAACAGTGTAAATTGTCTGTGCCCTCAAAATAACTCGACACACAGCCATTAATGTCTAAACTGCTGCCAACAGAAGTGAGTACATGGCCAAGTGTCAATAGTTGTGTGGCCACCATTATTTCCCAGCACTGCCTTAACTCTCTTGGGCATGGAGTTCACTAGAGCTTCAGAGCTTGCCCCCGGAATCCTCTTCCACTCCTCCATAATGACATCAAAGAAATGGTGGATGTTAGAGACCTTGTGTTCCTCCGCCTTTCGTTTTAGGATGCCCAACAGATGCTCAATAGGGTTTAGGTCTGGAGACATGCTTGGCCAGACCAGCCTCAATTTCTTTAGCAAGCCAGTGGTCATCTTGGAGGTGTGTTTGAGGTCATGGTCATGTTGGAATACTGTTCTGCGACCCAGTTTCCGAAGGTCATCATGCTCCCCACAGCCGGCAGCTCTCATGCAGCCCCAAACCATGACATGCTCACCACCATGCTTGACTGTAGGCAAGATACATTTGTCTTTGTACTCTTCGGCTGGTTGCCACCACACACGCTTGACACTTTCTAAACCAAACCAGTTTCTCTTGGTCTCATCAGACCACAGGACATGGCTCCAATAATCCATGTGCTTAGTTTGCTTGTCTTCAGCAAACTGTTAGTGTGTTTCCTGGTGCATCATCTTTAGAAGAGCCTTTCTTCTGAAAAGACTCGTCAGTGTATTGTCCGTGCACTGACAGGCTGACCCCTTAGTATCCTCATATAGGGGATTGATTAAGGAGGCTATTGAACGATCGGTTGAACCCTACTTTTTCAGTGCATTATGGGATTATTTGAGTGCGCTGACAATGCTGCACAAGGTTTTCGGTCACTCGAACAAAATAACTGTCAAATTTAACACACCTGCAAAAATTCAAACCTGAGACCTTGTAATACAAATGAGTCACATGACACCGGAGAGGGAAAATTGGTAATGGAGCACAATTTGGCCCTTTTGCTTTTGTTGCCAGCGGTTTAGACTTTAATGGCTGTGCTGAGTTATTTTGAGGGCACAGAAAATTCACGCTGTTATAAAGATGTACACTGAGTACTTTATATTGTATCAAAGAGTCATATCTTCAGTATTGTCACATGAAAAAGATATAATAAAATGTTTACAAAAATGTGAGGGGTGTATTGTAATAGGAACCTATCATGTTAGGTATTTACAGAGCATATAGACGATACACTTCATATTCTTCAAATTATGACTTTCTTTTTATTATTTCATATTATATATTATTATCTCATATTATTGTTTTGAATGACATGGATCTAATGCCAGTGAACCGCGATCGCTGTCTAGATGGCCCTTCCGAATAATTTGACTTATAAGCCTCTTATTTAATAGAACGCTCACTATTTACAACCGAGCGTGGCAGCTCCTTACATTTTCAAACACACCCTGTGTCTACAGTAGAGAACACGTTACATTACCAGAGGCTTCAAGACTGTCATGCAAAAAGAACTCTCTCCACATTCATCACCTTTAAATGTTTCTCCTGTTTAATGCAAACAGAAAAAGTGGATATAAATCTACAATATTTGTTTATATAATTAACATATCTCAGAACAAATCATGGTAATACAACATTTAGGGTTGTGCAATGTGTCATTTGTTACAAACCATCCAGTAAAACCTTTTCAAACTTGGTACTTCCAAACTCACCCCCACCAACACACACACTAGTACAATTCTAAGTTAATTCTTTAATTAATTAATTCTTAATACAAAACATACCCAAGTGAAAGTGAAATACCAGGTTCTAAAATATACTTTTAAAAGTGCAAATACACAAAAAAACTGAATTACAGTAATGTTAGTTATTATAATGTGAGTAATTTGTTACTTTCCACATCTGAATACATATTACACATGTGGAAAATCTGATTTGTGTTTATCTCTACCCAAATTTGCTGACACACCAAACAACTATTGGCTCACCTTACTCATTTCTCCCTAAAACAATTAATAAAACTGCTGAGGCATTTAGCAGCATGTGACCCATTGCTCCATCATTAATTACAGCTAATGTTCATCATGCTAGCCTCCTGGCCTCTCTTTGTGGGAACCACATGCATAGTACCTGAAATATGGCAAGCGACCTCTCTGTAAGCCAGCCAGATTAATCATCTTCACACATGCTGCCTTGTTTTATTTCAACTCTTCTGATGTCTGTGGTCCATCACAGTCCATTCGATTTGAGATAGATATTCTTCCACAGAAATATTCATTAAAAATAACTTTTCTTGCTAATCCAAAAACATCACTGACCACCCTTGTACTTTTTTGGGCAAAATACTTGCATAGTGTTGCATAATGACTTTGTACACCCTGAAGTAGAACACCTCAGCCTCTCGAACTGAGCAGCACTTGAAATGTCAGGATTCTTTCAAATTAGCAGATTCAATCGTTAACCCCACATCAATTTATTCTTAAGTATTTTATGATTAACCATTACATCCCACACCAAGCAAAACCAAATATATAGATTTACACACATACATAGTGCTTGAGGCACTGTTTTGACCAAAGGTCGCTGGTTTGAGCTCTACCACTCCTGATGTTGGGGCTCCAGACAGGTGTCTAATTACTTTTTAAACAATTTATTGTTTGTACCTGTGAATTATGTTTGACAATTAGCTATTGTATATATATTAAACACATTTGTACCTATTGTTCTTTGTTGTAATTGTTGGATGGACTATTTTTCAACACCCTAACCAAACACTGAGACTCCCAATGCAGTGTGAGGTAGAAACGTGTAAATGGATGGAAAGTGTAATGTCAGGCTGTATCAGTTTAGGTTCTGTCCTCAAGCAGTGAAAGCATGGTGTGTGTCCACTCATGGGGCTGATTTAAGCTGACAGAAAAGCTTTGAGCTCAGGTGAGCCCAACCAGCGCCAGCAACCACCTTTACCAGATACTCACCCAGCTGTGCATCATGAAATCAGCTTATTTAAAATAAATAAGCAACACCTTCCATTTCAGAAATTCATTAAATAAATCTTTTCAATTAATTAATATGTCATAGTAATTAAAATGATTTCCAGATTAATCTGGAGCATGATCCTGGAGATTTACCTTCATATAGCCTTCACCAGCTGTGCTGGTTCAGTCAGCATCAACACTCAGGCATTCATTTCATTCTTGCATTATGCCATGCTGACTTATTTACATTTTTGGCATTTAGCAGACACCTTTATCCAGTCTGAGCAATTGAGGGTTAAGGGCCTGTCTCAAGGGCCCAACATTATTAGTCCAATACCTTTACTTCTAGGCTACAACTGTCATTTAAATACTAGAATAATATAATGCAGTAATAAAGGGGATATACATACATACATACATACATACATACATACATACATACATACACACGCATGTACTTCATTGTATATGTAGCCAGTTTGTTCATATCGAACCTTTGTAGAAACAGGGCATGCTCAAAGAAGTGGGTCAGGGATATTGGTTGTTCAGTGGCCAGATGGGGAATGTAATACTGTGCTCGGGTCTCCTGCTCATTTCTGACAATCCGAACGCAGGATAGACAAAGAATTCGATTTGAGGTCCAGCTGGGTCCTTGCAGATTCCCCACAAGCTGAGAATTGTTGGAATATACGAGTACTCCAGGCCTTCCTGTGTTCTGGGCATTCCATACTGCCAAAGATGGAAGGTCAGCAGTGAAACTGATAAATGGTTCCTCATTTTACTGATATACAATGACAGATGAGGTCTGGCAGCCCTTCAAGTGCTGAAAATAGCAAAACCTGTTCCTGTTCTGGATGATACATTATTTATATTTTAATGCAAAGAAGAAAAAAACAGCCACAGAGCTGCCTAACTATTTCTGTGATAAAAGTTTCCATTATTAGTACAAAAGCATGAAGGCAAAAGGAGTGTTGTGGATTTTCAAGGACAAAAGAATGCACAAAAATGCTTGATTATAAGAACGGCTACCTCCATGTACTAAAAAATGAAATAAATATACTTGTATGTAAATAAATATACTTGTACACCTGTTATATAAATTATACATCTATTAGAATTTATTTACATTTAAAAATAGCTCCTTTCTTTGCCTAACATCGTCCACCATCTTTATTTTTATTTTTTGGGAGTGCTAGATTGTCTTTTGAGATCCTTTTACTAGAGAGGACGAAATATGCTGCCTATGTAGAGACCTTCCTATGTTTTGGAACACGTCCCACATCTAGGGGCTTTCAATCCCTCGTATGGATGCAAGTCTTCAAATCACTTTACAGTTTACACTAAATTACCGTTTCTTGTTATTTGGACACTTTCAAGACGTTGTGGCTTTCACACTATATGAATAATCGGGGATGAGGGGTTTAACACCACATGATCTTTTAGCAACTGGAATCTCAGGCGAGGTTCTGCGGTCTAAAAACTGCATTTTGAAGTGTAAAAACTACGATGGGCTTAATGATATTACATTCAAAAATACACGTCAGCATGTTGCGAGCGATCAAAAGTGTGTGTGCCGATTTTGCAGCGTAACATCCAGCAGAAAAAGAAATGAATCGGAGTGGATTTGGTGCAGTCAGCAGCAGGGGTTGTTCTGGAGTGAGTTGGAGGTTGCTATGCAGTGTCGGTGTTATGTTTTGGGCATCTGCACCTTGCTTTCTCTTGCAAAAATTGTGTAGTGCGAGTATGGCATAAGTCGTCAAAACATGATCAGTGTTAAAAAAAAAAAAGTTCTGTATCTCATTTTACCGATTTTTACCTTCTCCCACTAAATACCAAGGGCAGTTAGATTTACCAAATTATGTAACTATAATAATAAAAATACATAATAATGAAAATAACTAGCTGGCCCTTGCCTTCGCGATGATCCCTGGATATGGCCCTTGAGAAAAAAGAATTGGGGGCCCTTGGTTTACATTGTTAGCATCTGTAAAGTTTTTTGGAAAATGCGTGGTTTTAATCTAACAGTGACAACATAGCATTTGAGTACTCGAGGTCAATGCCTTTAGAAATACTGTGTGGGTAAGGTCATCACATTACATGTTTAAATGAAAGTCTGATGTCTTTTACTCTGTCTGTTCTAGAGATCTGTTTGCTTACCAGAGGAAGGCGTACAGCCAGTGTCCGAGCGGATACTTACTGTCGTCTCTACTCTCTCTCTGTGGATAACTTCAATGAGGTGCTGGAGGAATATCCCATGATGAGAAGAGCCTTTGAGACAGTCGCTGTGGATCGGCTTGATCGAATAGGTATGATTTTCTCTAAAAAACACATATGACTTTGTAGGGTCTTCAAACAGTATAATATATTACAAGTATTATGATAAAAATATGTAGTATACATTTATATACACTGACTCCCTTGGTGGTGTGGGGTTTTTATATTTGGGGGGGTTGCTGGAGCCTTTCCCTGTTTTTCAATGGGCACCACTCCATCACAGGGCACGGGGACGGACACACACCCATTCAATTATAGGCTAATACAGTGTCTCTAACCTGACTCCATGTTTTTTATTGGACTGTGGGAGGAAACCAGAGCTTCTGGGGGAAACCTACATGACATGGGGATAACATACAAACTGCATGGAAAAACCTAGACCACATAGTCAGGGGATCGAACCCAGGATCTTCTTGCTCAGAGGCGACAGTGAAACCCGCTTAGTCACCGTGCAGCCCAATATACTTTCATTAACATATCATTTAAAAAAAAGAATTGTTCCAAATCATCCTCATGAAATGTCTTTCTCTAATGAAATGAATCATTGAAGCTGGTTTGTTGCTATGGAAGCAGGTAAATCCATCTTAATCCTGTTAGTATAGTCTAATTTCCTCATCGCATTTGAGTTTCTGGCTTTTCAGTCAGGCTGAACACTGAGCAGTTACAGCATTTGGCTTTGTTAACACTGTTATCTCCATGTTTATCTGCCACCACAGGAAGCCATATTTCCCTCGCAGTAAAACACTGACACCTAGCCCACTCACCAGAGCGCAAACAACAAACTCATCTTGTATCACCTCCAACTAAAACAGACTAGATCACACTGACAGTTTAGAAGAGAAGGATGCCATCCAGCGAACATAATGATTGTGGTATTGAATTATCAGGTTCATTATTAAACGAATCCACCCTCGGGATATTCATAGACTAAATATTAGCTGTAGAAAAGCTTATACTGTAGATATTTTTAAAATGTTTTAACCTGAGCAGCACTATGCATCATGCACTATGCCAAGTGTCATTAGCAGCATTATTGCCACTGGACTGAAGGGGTTAGAAGTAGGGCTGCAGCTATCGACTGTTTGATTATTCCAGCAATTAATTGATCAATTGGAAAAGAAATACTTTTGCTTTAATAAAAATAAGATGTCTCTTCACACAAACTGCATATTTTTTTTCCATGCTCATAGCACAGTTTAAAGAGAAGGTTTATAAATGGTAAAAGCAAATGCAAAAAATTACAAATTGAATTACATTTAAAACATAGGATGAACTAAAACAACAATAATATTAAAAATACCATAACATCACCTTTAGTTTTTGCAACTTTCAGACCTAAAACTTTAAGCTACAGTTCATGCAGAACAGAAAGCTTTAATGTTTTGAAGGAGGCAAAAACTGTCAGGAGGGTTTTTGTCAGATGAGGTGAATTTGGCGTTTGTGTGTTTGTGTGTTTGTGTGTGTGTGTGTGTGTGTGTGTGTGTGTGTGTGTGTGTGTGTGTGTGTGTAAATGTAAAAGAATTTT